>CM040990.1:10377437-10416570 GCA_022985145.1 Pangasius djambal | reverse complement strand
TCTCGCTGAGTTTAATTTGCTCTGAAGGCTTTGTCAGGATCCTGGTTCTGGATCAGTTACCTGATTAGCTATATTATAACACCACTGACAAGCACTCAGCTGTGCTGAAATATCAGGAAATCCTCACAGAGCAATGCCTGAGTTGGATCTGGTTAACAGTGACAGACAACCTGATCCTCTGTGTACAGTAAAAAAAAAAAGGAGTTATATATACATATACATAATATTATACAACAGTGCTGTTGAAATCTTGATCCTGTTTAGTCAAAAGGTGTTGATTAATTTTCTACAACAGCAGTTCTGACACTTTTCCAAGTGCTTACAGATGAAATTACAATAAAATATTTTATGTATTTAGTCTCCCACACACACTAGACAGGATGAGGCCATGACTATAGCTTTCTATAACATTATATATATATATATCCTACACATAGTTGGAAACTTTATTCTACATATTTTAGTAAAAAAAAAACTCAAAAAGTTGTAACCATAGCCTCTCAATTTTTAAGCTTGCCTAACTTGTTGGTCTTTCTTTTTGCTAAACATGCAAAATAAACACTGTGGTTCATGAGTGCAGGTCTCACCTTTATCGATATATTTTTGATATATCATCTTTTTGATAGTCCTTGTAAAACAATGGCAGTTTAGCGACTAAGTAACCATCCGGTAACACGTGTTTTAAGATCTCATACATATACATATACAGGGACATGACTGTAATATCTTCATAATGTCAAGAGTGGAAAGTCAAAACAAGGTATGTGCTTTATCCTTTTACCAGCTTTTGACATTTTAGCTTGGTGACTTGTTGAATGAGTAGTAGGGCTGGTGATATCACTGTCTGGTATTCATGCTGATTTCAAAGCTGTATTTCAAAAATGGAAAGCATCCTCTTGTAGATATGTCAAAAATACACAATGTAAGTGTATCCTTGCGATAAATGAAAACTTTGGAGACAAATTTTTGAACACCAAATATTGGATTTATGATGATAAATTTGTGTAACCGTGTGACTGAACTGCCTGTTAAAGGGATAATGCACTCATTCTAATACATTCTTTTTTCTATAGTACAACTCATTCACAGGGATTTATATGAAGGACACTAAACATAATCTAAGCCTAATAATAAATGAATAAAATTATGTACTGTTATTTAGTTAAGAAAAGCATATGGCCATTGATAAGTTGAAGGAGTCTCCAGTGCCAGTGCTTTGTAATGTCCAGTAAATTTTCTGCCACTGTAAAGTCTTTAGGGCAGAGGACTTTGCACTTTTTTTTTTTTTTTTTTTAAATTATCACTGTTGAGGGCTCGACAGTTTATAGTTGCTATAACACAAGTGATAACAGGAACTAACTTGCCTCATGGATGTTCCACAACATTAAATTAACTATAAAAGGATTAAAAAAAATAAAATGATGTGTCGTATTAGTAAATTAAAATTGTAACTGTTGTAGTATAAGAGGAATAAATCACTTTGGGATGTGCTGTTTTAGAATATAATCACACACGTTTTATTCACACATATTCCTATACACACACAAAACACACACTTAATATTAAATCATGTGTATATAAAAGTGATGTTACCTCTTGCTGTGTAGCAGCGTGACAGTGTAGAGCTGCTCAGTGGGAAGCAGGTTCCCACAGCGAGTGCTGGTGGACAGTGACACAGATGTGACACTCACAATGGCCTCCCAGTCCTCTGTAGACTGTGTACAACAAGTGAGTAAAAAAAGTTTTTTTTAGTAATAAACATACTGATCAGTAGCAGATGCAGTGTATAACAGATGATATGTGTATAACACATAAACAATGTTGTAATAATAATAATAATAATAATAATAATAATAAGAAGAAGAATAGGAATAATAAGAATAATAAGAATAATTCATATTAGCCATTAGTTGTTGAAAATTATACAATGTCTGTTAACATTACAATACAATTTTTTTTTAATGACCAAATGGACATCACTATTCCACAAGATTTGGAAAGAACTTCTGCAGAGTGACCTGTTGGCCAGACTTCTACAATTTATACCTAATATGTCCACAACAATAATGATGCAATATATACATTCATGAGAAGTGACAAGTGGATGGGTTGATTTTCCATTCACGTATGATTCCCTGTTTTGCTGAAATTATAGAGGTAGCGGTAAGTTTGACTAGAGCATTAGCAGCCAAATCACCATGTGAACATTACCATATGAACTGCTGTTAAACAGCACATAAATGATAATATTAGCATTTCACCAGGAGGCAAGCCATGGCATCAGCAGTATATTAAAGTTAGGATTGCTAGTAGAGACCAACATAAAGCAAAAGTTTTCACTTTCAGCTACACATTCAGCTATGCATTCAGCTACGCAAAGCAAAAAACTCTAGCTGTGAAAGGCTTTAGAAACTTTTAGACTTTTGTCCGAAATGTTCTGTTTCTTTACATAGTATGCTGCAATTTATATTTCATGTACATTTGAAATATAATTTAATTATACCGCAGTAAGTGCCTTGATTCTTCTCACATATTCTGATATTAATATAGATATTCTGCATATCTATTCTGTATGTCCATATCACATAGTTAGAAAGACTTTCAACGAGAGTCTAAAATCCCAACTACACACCTCTGGCTCATAGCGAATCATGATGTCATACTCCATGGCATACGAGATGTCTTCGATGGTAAACACAAGACCAGCGCCGTCTTTAACCCGAGCAAAGCCTGGCCCGGTCCAGGTGACCATCTGATCTGTATACCTCTCTCTGTCTGCAATAGTCACATCAGGCTGGGGAAACACAACACCCAGAAAATGAACACACAATTGAAACAAAATAACAATTTACAAATGTTCAGAGCAGAAGCAGAGGGATCAGGACACACAGTCTGCTGAAGCTGCCGGATGCGTCTCAGAGCCGCCCTCTGCTGCGGGGTGACGTGCCGATGGCGTCTGTGTCTCCTTAGCTGGTTATTGAGATGATGTGTGCAGTCACTTATAGCTAGTGGGCGAGGCTTCCCCTAAAGAGAGACAAAGAAAGAAAGCAGAACATGGAGGTTGCGTCTATCAATATGATCGTTTCATTCGTTCATTCTGAGTAACTGCTTTATCCTGGTTATGGTCATGCTGGATCTGGAGCCTATCCTGGCTCTGGGAAGCAGGAGGCAGAAATACACTCTGGAGAAGACGCCAGTGTACACATATTCACATCTAGGAGTAGTTTAACATATCCAATCCACCTAGTGACATGTTTTTGGGAGAAAACCAGAGAACCTGGAGAAAAACCCAAATGGATACAGGGAAAAAATGCAAAACACCACACAGACAGTAACCCAAGCTCAAGATCGAATCAGCCCAGAGTGCATCACTCTGCTTATAAGTAAAGTAAAAAAGCAGAGAATGAGAGATGGATATAAACTGTGAGTACCTAAAAAGTATAGTTGTATGGGAGAAAAACATAAAGAAAGAGAAAGTATGTGTGTGAGAGTGAGAGTGAGAGAGAGAGAGGTGATGAGTGTTTTTCTGTGTGAGGCAGCCATAACGAACTCCGTCTGACAGGCTGGCACCTCCTCTGTTTTCCGGGTCACTTCAACTATATAGTATGGTGACATCCCAGTGTTTGTATGTGTGTGTTGCATAAACCATCACTGTCTATATTCCTAGAACAGTATATAGTGCATTACTAGCCAACACTGCAGCACCAGCATATTAGCACTAGGATTTGCCTAGACTAGTCAACTAGTTGGGGGGGGGGGGGGGGGGGGGGGGGGGGGGGGTGGCCGATGGTAATAAGATGCAGGCAGACAGTAAAGAAAGTAGACTAAATCTGCTGAAAATATTTCAGGCTAGATTTATTTTCTTTTGTATTAATGGACCATTAACACTTTGATATCCCTTTGCATGAAATGGAGAGGTGATTGTTTTTGATCCCACTCCAACAGGAATTCATCCTGCAGTTGTCTTTTAAAGCTAAATAAAATGTAAATAAAATTGCACTGCAGCATAGTCAGTTCTGTTGTGACCAGCACTGCTTGAAAGAGATTTTGGAAAACACTTATCCATAGTGAAAAATAGCACATTTCGGATTCGGTGACACACTGCTGCAGCACTACACCACTCCATCCCCGGTGTGCCTCAGAGCTTACATTCCATTATTTGGTGTTTTGTGTGGTTGTGTGTGTCTGGGCCTGCCCTGAAGGCACACAAGTGATATGGTGACTCTGATATCAGTGAAGCTGGGCTGTTTTGTCTCTGTTCTTTTAGGAAGACCAAATGTGAGTATGGGAGCCCTGTTGTTTAGGAAAGAGGTTTTACTTTAGTTCTTCTGATGTCTTTGATGATCTCCTGATCAAATGAACAAAGAGAATCAAAAAATCCAGAAAATCCATGTCACTTGTTATTGTGGTTCAAACAGCCAAAAACTAGATTTTTCTACCTATAACACACAGTATTTGGCCAAATGATTTTGGACACCTGACCATCGCACCCATATGTGTTGGAAGCACACAATTGTATAGAATGTCTCTGTATTCTGTAGCATTACAATTTCCCTTCACTGAAACTAAGGGGCACAAACATGTTCCAGCATGACAAGCGAGGTCTATGAAGACATGGTTTGCCAAGGTTGGAGTGAAGGAACTCAAGTGGTCTGCACAGAACCCTGACCTCAACTCCAGTGAAAACCTTTGGGATGAACTTGAGTGCTGACTGCCTTCTTACCCAACATCACTGCCTGACCTCACTAATGCTCTTGTGGCTGTATGGTCAAATCCCCACAGCCATGCTCCAAAATCTAGTGGAAGGCCTTCCCAGAAGAGTGGAAGTTATTACAACAGCAAAGGGTGACTAAATTAAGGAAGGGGATGTTTAAAAAGCACATATGAATCTTATGGTTAGGTGTCCACAAACTTTTGGCCAAATTTAATAAAGCAATAAACCAATATATTTAAATATATTTCACCAACTTCGATGTGGAACTGTTTTAATTTCTTTATAATTTTGCCTAGACTTGTGCAAAATCACGTTGGGTAAGGAGCCACAAAACCAGTCAGTCTGCGTAAAGATGCCTAAAACCTTACTAGCTAAATGTGATTTCCTCACACAGTCATCATCACACTTTGATCAAGTTTTAGGATAGTTACTTGTCACAGCAAAATAGACATAAGCCTAATCAATTCAGGTTGTAATCAGATAACGGTTGCCAAATTTTTTATGATGCATGTGCACCATTACATCGTCAGCAAAAAACAGCACTTACACACTCTATACAGACAATAGCACAGTCTTAAAATGTTTCAATGATTTAATAAAAAAATTGGGAAATTTTTCCAAAAGAGAACAAAACTTGTTGAATTAATCAGTGATTATTTCAGTCCTGATGTAACAGCAAACAGTGAACACTGAGTCGGACAGAAGGTGACGTGGAACAAATCAGAATCTGCAAAAAATAAATAAATAAATAAAAATTCCTGCTCTATACATAATTATATGGTGCCACCCCTTACTGTGCTCTTGAACCAACAACTTGATCAAAGCATAACATTCACTGTGTGTGAGTTATGCTTACTTAGCTTAGCTATCTTAAACAGACTGGCTGTTTTTATAGCCGCATTTGTTACCTGCAACTGGTTCCTCACCTACGTGATCAGTGCAGGCACATAACAGAGGGAAGTTTAGAACGTTAAAAAAAAAATACATTTGACATTTTGGTGAAACAGATGTATTTATGTTTTCTTACAGAAGAGTTTTCAAGGTATGTTATAGGCAGAAACCCCACATTTTGTTCTTTTATTTACCAGAATTTGAAGTTTTTTTCACTACACACACGTTTAACTTTCACTTTTGATCAATTTGCACTAATGTTGGTTTGCAGTACTCACAGGTAGATCAGCACTATCAGGAGAGTGGCCAACTGCTCTTTCAGCTTCATATGTGTAGTAATCGAGAGCGGCACAGAAATACCCAGGCTCCACATCTGAGCACTGATGACCAATGAGGTGAGGCCGACAGTCACACTGACCATCTTCCATTCTGCACCTGTAAACACCGGAGTAGCGGTGTTCAGTAGTGTTCAGGAATGGCTAAATACGATTTTGTATATAAAGCTATATAGTCTGCATAGCTCACACTATCCTTACTCCGACTACTGGATTATTGCTTAATATGCTTGCACACAATCACACACACAAATACAAACATGCTACACTGACTTACCTTTTGCTGTATGATCCACCAAAGTCACAGTCACAGGGTCTGCAGCCTGCAAGGTCATTACTGAGTCCCCAGTACTCTGGCTGCAGGTGCACACAAACAAAATTATGTACCATTGAGGTCTGAACAGTCACAGGACTGTGGATCATATGAAGCTTTTCTAGGAAGAGGAGGCTCTTACTATGCACTGGTTACAGTAGCGACCTGTCACATATCTCTTGCAAGAACAGTCGCCACTGATATGATTACACAGCGGTCCCATCATGTTGGTGCCACGTCGATCACAGTTACATGCTGTTGACCATATTTGTAAGAACAAATGCCACAACATACATGATAATAAAACAAATACACATCCTGCTTAAAGGTGCTATAATATTTAAAAGAGTTTCTAGGCTTATCATCAATTTTAAACAGCATAAAATTAATATCATGTTAAACATAAGCAGGTGTACAGGTGTTCCTTAAAAAGGGGTCGACAAGTGTAATGACAAAGTGAAAACGAGTTTTTAGAATTTTATTTTTTTCCCATTTAGATAAGTATTCAGACCCTTTATACTCAGTATACCCTCAGTGCTTGGTAGAATTACAGTTACAGCCTTGTGTCTTCTTGGGTAAGTCTCTCCGGGGATTGCACACCTGGATTTGGGCAGTTTCTCCCACTCTTCCCATCAGATCCCCTCAAGCTCAAACAGATTAGATGGTAAACTGCCATCTTCATGTCGTTCCACAGAGGCTCTTTCTTGGGTTCACGTCAAGGCTTTGACTAGGCCAATCAAGGATACTCAGAGACTTGTCCTGAAGCCAAGACAGCACTGTCTTGGCTTCAGGACAAGTCAGTTTTCGTGCTGAAAGGTGAACCTTCACCTCAGTCTGAGGTGTGCACTCTGGATCAGGTTTTCTTCAAGGACTTCTCTGTGGCCATTCAACCATTGCATGATGCTGCCACCACCTTGCTTCACCATAGAGATGATATTAGCCATTAATTGATGAGCATTAATTGACTGAGCCCTCTGTGCTCCTGGGACTCTCTTCTACAGAGAGCTCCGTGGACTTGGTTTTTGACTAGGTTTTTGGTCTGACATGCACTGTGAAACGTGGGACTTTATACATACAGTTGCGTGCCTTTGTAAATCATGTCAAATCAGTTGAATTTGCCACAGGTGGCAAAGTTCTACAGATATACAGGTCAAGTTCTACAGATATCTCAAGACAATCAAAGCAAACAGGATGTACCTGAGTCAATTTGGAGTGCCTTAGCCAAGGGTCTGAATACTTGAGATATTTCAGTTTTTAATT
The DNA here is from genome assembly GCA_022985145.1 of Pangasius djambal. Taxonomy (NCBI): domain Eukaryota; kingdom Metazoa; phylum Chordata; class Actinopteri; order Siluriformes; family Pangasiidae; genus Pangasius; species Pangasius djambal. The sequence continues at coordinate 10,409,057 of CM040990.1, read as the reverse complement.
TTTAATTTTAATTTTTTAATTTTTACATTTGCAAAAACATTGAAAAACATGCTTTTGCTGTGTCATTATGAATTATTGTGTGTAGAATAATGGCCAAAAGTAAATTTAATCCATTTTAAATTAAATCTATAGTACAATAAACACATATTCAGACACACTCACACTGGCACCCAAGAGGGTCATTCTGGCTGAGGCCATAGTGCCCCTCTTTGCAGTAGTCACAGCGCTGACCCTGGACATTGGGCTTACAGCGACACTGACCACCAATCATTCCGAGATACATATCAGTATGACTGTCACATTTCCCTCCATCCAGAGAACCCACTGGATCACAGTCACATCCTGCACACAGAAAAACAGAAAGAGACTGACAGGTGGGAAATCATTCAAACATATATACTTAGTAAAACAGCTGCATGAATGACATGAGTGAATTAATACATTCTTTCTAGGAATTGCATAAATCAAAGATTACATACACAGAACTGAACAGTAGCAGACTTACGAACACAGATGTGGGGGTCTCGAATATCTCTGGCTGGGTCCTGGTAGAAGAAGGGTTTACAGGTTTCACAGCTGCGGCCCATGGTGTTGTGAAGACAGTCATCACATACACCTCCACTGACGTTCCCCGTGGCCAGATACACCGCCATATCAAAGTGACATTTGTTGGAGTGGCCATTACAGTTGCACTCTGGTTTAAGCAAAAAAAAAAAAAAAAAGCAGATTTCCTTGTTATGGAGAATCAAAAGATTGATTGTGCATGCACAGACATGTGGATGTGTGTGTGTCTTACCTCTGCAAGCGTGTGGGTTATTTGCCTCAGCTGGTCTCCAGGGCAGATCATGATAGAAATCTCTGCAGCGCTCACAGTTCAGGCCCACCGTGTTATGCTTACACACACAACGCCCATGAATCTGACCAGTCACAAAAGAGCCTCAATAAACATTCTGTCTAGAAAATGTCCCAACAATCATTCAATCCAATTTTATAAGAAACTGATCTGATTAAGCTGTAACTGTTAAAACCTAAACCTCATCTCTACTTATGTGCTCTGTGAATTCATCTATATTTGCAGTCATGAGACAAAATAAATTGACCTCTTTGATTTAGAAATAACAGTACCAACCCACCATGCCATTGTCCCGGGTGTGAACTCCTGGAACCGGGGTGCACTCAGAGGCATGGCCATAGCAGGAGCAGCTGCCGCGCACCACCAGTTCATACACTGAATAATAATACTTCTGCAGCACATCGGGGCGACGATCCAGCAGGTTATCACCCAGAGTGTGGAGTTTGGTAAAGGTAATCCTCAGGTTAGTGATTCGTAGCAGGTCTACACACCATAAACAAATGGCATTATTATTGTATGTACACTGAACACCAACCTGGTGAGTAAGTGTTTATTCTGTTTCATACAGATCAGAAATACACTGTGCTCACCTTGAATATTAGGACTATAAGGATTGCTGACAGAGATTGCAGGATCAAGCACTTTGAAAATGACCTGAAACAAACCATATGGAGATTTTCTTTTTAATATAGCATCTAAGATTTAAAAATTTTGGGTTTAGGAAAATCAGGATATAAAATCGCCAAATTTACTTCAATGCACCCTCACCTCTCCTTCTGTGGATGGCTCGATGTCAGAATAGCGCTCCTCGCAGATCACATCATCAATGAACCGCAGAGGCTGAGTACGCACTCCAGGAAACGTTCTGCTGCACTTGTAGGCAAAATAGCGGTACGGCCTCCACGAATGCCCAAAATCCACAGAACGCTCGATCAACATGCCTGCAGGCCTGAATGTCTGGACAGAAACAAAAAGACTAGTATAAGGTATAAGCCACTATACACAGACAAGTATGCACAGACAACATTGACCAAACCACATTCTGATTAAGTAAGGAATAAAACATCATGGGGTATGCAGTTACAGGAAAAAGATTGATTGAAAAGATTCCTAAAGTGTTTTATTCCTCTTATACCATAATTTGCTGACAATTACATTGTTTTACAATGACACTTTATTCTGTATTTGTCAGTTTATAGTTACACGTAATGTTGTGGAACATCTGAAAGAAAAGTTAGTTCTCTTATGTTATAGCAGCTACGAACAGTTGTTCCCTTACCAGCTTTTCTCTCTTTTGATGATAATAAAACAAAAAAATGTGGCATGACATGTTTTTAAGAAAGCGGAAAGCATAAAGTCCAAAGTTCTGATAACTGTTCTGTGGTGGAACACTTACTGACCGTTACAAAGCCTTGACACCCAAGACTCCTTCCGTAAATGATAAATAGGTCTCTCCTTTCAGTCATGTCTCCTTATAATCAACGATGTTACATTTGTCTTTGTGAAATAACTACACAACTTTAAATCTTTTTATTATCAGTCTTAGATTATGTGGCATGTCCAAAATACAAGTCCCTGTGAATGAGCTGTTACTATAAAAACATTAATGTATTAAAACAGAGAAAATTTATCAGAAAATTAATCACCTTATAACTAATTAGATTTGAGAATTCAACAGCACTGTGGTATAATGGAAGTTATGTATAGTGCATGTTGATGTATATGACTGCACACCTTAAACTTCATGATGAGGTGAGTGAAGTGGAACTCTGTCTCCAGATTAAGTCTGATGCTAACACTCTCCTCTCCTAGGAACAAGCAAACAGAGATAATGAAGAAATCCATAATGTTCCCTTCACACACACTGATAAACAAAGACACAGCTAGAATGGACAGTTTTATACAAAGCAGTGCTTCGCTGTTGGGGCATTGTGACCCAAACTTGGCTCGCATTTGTCTGCCATCAGAAAGTCAAATCTTTGTTTTATTTTACAAAACCTTTAACAGTCCACCTTGATTTTAAAAGATATCTGCCGTTTCTTGAGTCACAGGTAGCCTGACAGTAAACACTTATAAGTAAAATGTACACACATACAGACACAGCAATTCATAATATTGGTTTGGGAGTTTTTCTTAGCATGGCCTCTGGACATAAAATGGGATACTAACTAACTATCAAACATTTTTTTCTTACAATACGGACAGAAGAAATGCACCAAAGCTACAGTGTTTCATGGGGAGAAAGATTAAGTATGAGTAACAAAGAGCATTTTATCTTTCACATTAGTTCAAAATTCACTTGCTACTTATGTAAATTGCACTAGAATTTAATACTAATGTACTTCTGATGCAATGTTTTATTATTATAACTTTTTTAATTGTTTGAACATTTCCTGTTGTTAAGAAGATAGGAACATTAGCATATTATCACTGTTTCTGTAACATTTGGAAGATTGGAGAAGATTTAATCTTACACTTTTGTTTCCTGTTTGTAATGCATAAAAGCAAACACTAAAAACATTAAAAAACTTAAATCTAACACCTTAAAGCATTAAAGCATGCATCAATACTGTTTTTTTTTTTCAGAATGAGTACAAGCATGAGTACATGTTTTTGGTACTCGTTGATATTGATATCAATATGAGTAACCTACTTAGTATTAATCAATCAGGGCCATCATCATTTTATTTAGCTCTGTTTATGTTGGTTGATAAAGGTATTCACAAATATGAAGCTAGTGTGCAGAGAAGCTTCAGTTCTGCGAGCACTGTGGCTGAGGTCACTTCCTCTGGACAGATTCATGGCATCTTGACCACATGCACCACAAGTATTATAGGATGATGCTATAATAGTCCCTCTTGATATATATTCACAGAGTACAGTTTGCAGTCTGTTTTGCTTTGATTAGCATTGTTAATTGTGAAATTGTGTCCAGATTGCTATCATTTTGCTGTCTGTTTATTAACGTGACAATGTACATCACATAGTATCACATGGTATCAGATGTTGGTATCAGAACATTTCTATGTGTATGAGTAAAATGACCATGGTATCATACCAGTATCGGTATTGATGCATCCCTGCTTTATTAGACAATGTCCCTCTTGGGTAATCCTTAAAAGTTCTAGGTAGACCCCCAAAAAAGATGGTTTTTTTTTCTTTCATAAAAGGTTCCAAACAGAAGTCCCTAAGAAAGCTAAAATATTTAACCATCCAAAGAACCCTTGATAAGCCCTGCTGCCTGTTACAGCACTATTGTGGAATAAATTAGAAGGGTTAGAACAAATTTAAGTTGCATTTAATAATTGTATGTCCTGTATAAACACACTGACTACTAACCGTTAACAGATTGCCACCATGTAAGGTCTCCACTGCTATCTCTCAGGTAGATGACGTTCTCCACACGATGGCTGCTTTTGTGATGGTAGGAGTCATGGGGTCTTCGAGAATCACATGTGAAGCACTTATCTGGCTGCTACAGTGGGAAAGAATTTGGAGACATCAACAATTCAGACGCTCATATTCCCTTAAAACATTTGTATAATTAAATGTTAATATTGCATTGACATTAGGTAAACCCTGGATGGAAATCAAGTTAGTTGTCAGAGGATACAAAAAATGCGGGTCAGAGTCTGACAAAAATGTCTTAATAGGATGGGAGTGCAGGAACCGGGCCCAGTTTGGCCCCCAGAGTCTGAGTCCTGAGCCAAGCAGAGAGCTTAAATGGAATACAGCCAGATCACTTTGTCTAAACTGGGTTGTTGTCCAGGGAAACGAAATCTCCAGCAGTGACCTGGCTATGAAAAGCTTCACGAGTTAGAGCTACTGAAACAATGTGACTAATCCTCACCCTGGATTTTGTTTTCAAGTGCTTTTCAATGCTACACAGATACTATATCGTCTTTTACATACATTCTGCTCTGCTTTTTGCTGCTGTTTACAGCATGACAGCACTAATGTGAGGGCTGCACAATGAACAGCACTTTCTGTTCCTAGCCCTGCTTTCATCATACTAATAAACCAAACAGATGGAAATCTCTATTGTAGGAAGCATGTGCCTACAGGCCCCACAAACAGACAGACACAGATGGAAAGAAACATTCATATAAGATGCCATCTATAGTCAACTTTCCCCTTAAGAAATTCTGAGTAGTAGAAAAAAAAATTCTAGCTAATTCTAACTCTGTGACTTTGCACAGCTTACAGACGGATGCGCAAATAGGGAGTTTGGGGTCACGAATCTGACATATGACTTCATTTTTTGGCAAATGTGACTAAAATTAAAACCTCAATTAAGGCTTCTCTTACATTTCTTAATCTTTAAAAGGCTCACAGGTAATGTCCTTTAATTCATTAATGTCATTTAGTAATTAAGGAATAAAGTAGATATTATGGCATACGGTTCAGTAGATATTCTGAAAAAATATAAAATGCATAAAATGATGAGATAATTCTCACTGCGTATGTGAGAAAGGAGGAGACAGTTACGGAAGCCTGAAACACAAGCGAGATGACAGACGGTTGACAGGCCACACCTGGAGCAGTGAAAAGTGGTGCTACCATGTGCCTGTTTGTCTGGGCAGGACGGTGATATTTAAAAATTTATAAAATGCATTCAGGCATGCATATACAGACACACACATGCACTTACTTCATTAAAACATTTATGGACTACTAGTGTCAGAACAGAATATAATAGAATAGAAGGTCTCCTTACAGAAAGCTTCACCATATCAACAATTATACATTTTTCTTTGTTAAATAACAACACGTTTTTAAAATTTGTTTATTATTCGATTAAGATTATGTGGAACACCCGCCACACAAGTCCCTGTGAATTAGCTGTTACTATAGAAAGGATAACATATTAGATCAAGCATATTAATATTAATAATTTTTATTACTGCCAGAACTACTGTCATAGCTGTGATGTTATAGAAAAATAATCACCATCTTCTGATTTGAGAATTCGACAGTGCTGTGGTATAATAAAGTACATAGCAGGACCGTAATTACCTTTTAGAGTAAATCTATATAAGTATACTAAAGGCAGCTTTCTAAGTATAAGAAATATACTGGAGGTGTAAAAGGTGTACCATTGACCTTCTGAGAGCGTAAAATGAAATGTGGTTTTAAGAATACCCTGTAAAGTGAGATGAAATAAACGTTTCCAGTGAGCACACCCGATGATGACATCACACACTAGGCAAGAACACGCATGAAAGAGTGTAAAAAAAAAAGAGGAAGAGGACGAAAGGGGTCTACACTGTTTACCAAGAATGAGATCAGAACACATTGTACAGAAAACAGGAGCGTGCATTCAGTAAAAGAAGAAAATAAAAGCAAAACAGAAAGCATACAGGTAAGAAAGAAAGAAAGAAAGAAAGAAAGAAAGAAAGAAAGATAAAACATTCAATACACTGTTTTGTGAGAAGGTTAAGGTACATGTTATGTGTGTAAATATTTTTAATGGACTCTACGTGAGATTACCTGCAGGTGGCCAACAATGCAGTATTGCTCAGGTGTTTCCAAGCCGCAGGTGGAGGTGGCGGTCAGGTTAACAGCTCGCCCGATGAGGAGGTTCCCTGTAGCTGGATAACAGCTTCCGTCTGTGCAGCCATGTCTGCCTGATGGCAGCTCCTGTGCCAAAGTATGGAGAGCTACAGAGAGAGAAAAAACACAAAAATGCTTTGCTAAAAAGGGTTTCTTCAAACTGCTTCTACATCAGATCATATGCATGTTAAGTATATTAAAATGTCTTTCATAAAGAGATGCACTGTGTGCTTGCAAAAACAGAAAAAAGAACATATGCATGCATCCTATTGTTACGAGATAGTGAGTTCAAATCCCGACAACGCCACAGCCATCCGGGAGCCAAGGGAGCAAAACTGGCCGTGCTATCTGGTTGAGAGGGATGACATACTGTCTGTCCCCATCAATCACAGAAACAACTGTGGCCTTCTGTGAGCTCATGTATGCGGAAGAGGGCGGATAGTTGCTTTTATCAAACAAACTTGAGGTAAGTATAAAAATGTGTAAATACAACACGGTTTCAGAAGTTTCAAAAGGTTTCAGAAGTAACAAAAATGTCCAAATAATTTATGTTAAGCTATTATATTAGAACAAAATAAAAGTCTGCAACACCCTTTCTGGATCTGAATCCAACCTCTTTTGTATTGTCTGATCAGCTTTTGGATCCCCTTAGTCAAATTGGCCAATCTTTGCTCAAATCTTCTTGATATATCTACTTTAACTATGCCACAAGTCCTGTGCTTGCTCTTGGAGTTTTCAAATGAATGGCTTTTCTGATGATTTTGCCTTTGGTTTGGATTATTGTCTTGTTCCAGGCTGCAGCCATTTTTAACTTAAAACATTCTGTACTATCTTTGTAGATTCATTAAGTTAATATTTTCACTTCAGAGTCAATATTGTCCATTTTCTACCAAGAAAACATGGGTACTGAATATTGAGCTAGATCAGAGACAAATACTTTAGCAACGTAGGGACGGTGAGCTGCTTCAGGGAGATGACGCAATACAGTACACACTACATTACCGGTTACACCCAGGTAACAGTATCACATTTTTCCACAAAAATGACTCCACAATAACTGGCACTATTCCATAAACCTAACAATGCAGTGATAAGACACTGGATACACACTGCTTAGTGAAACTAGTGCAGCTCAGGTGTTTAACTGTTACCAACCTGGACTGATTTATCAAACAGCAAGGAGCTACACAATGCAATCTTGAGCAAGGATAATAAGGAAGACGGAAAAAGGGAATGATATGAAAAACGTTGGAAAACATTTAGGGCAACTGAATAGTAGACGGTTTACTGTAGCCTCTCACTGGAAGGGTTCCACTAATGGAAGAATCTAAAACCCCAGGTAGAGCTTATTCTTGAACAGAGCTCATCTAATACCCTGACCAAGAGCTTGCTCATAAAATAATTTGAGATACAAGACAGATACTTAGTGCTTTTGCTGCAATTATAATGTTTTACTCTTATTAAGTGTTATTATAGTAATGTATAGGCCAGGGATCATCAATAGGCGGACCGTTGTCAGGAGGCAAACCGAGCCACGTATTTCAGTGGAACAAACCATGTATGTGGAAAAAAATGTACATATAAAAGAAAAACCTGACTGTAGTTCATCAAATTTTGTTTTCTAAACCTGAGCCAGCCCAGCTTCTGTAGCAGATCTTCTGGTGTAGTTTATCTTCTATGACATGCACTCATGTAAATTATTTAACTGAAGACAGACCCTTTTTTATTTACCCTTTCTGGTCTGGTATGCACACTGAAGACATGGCTTTTAAAAAATAGTTGACAACAAAAACAGAGTGTTAAAAAGTCAATTTAACAGAAAAGTATGCATTTATTCTCACCCAGTCAAATTCACAATAGATGCATCTCATCTGTTCAGAGTCCATGGTGCTAGTCAAAAGTGGTACCATGAAGTGCCAGTGTGAAACAAACCATAATCTCTTCAAATTGTTATTTATAGTCATTAAGGTTTAAGCATTAAAATGCTATGTTAGTTGTTATTTTGACTTTTGCAAACAAGGGTTTTTATGTACCTGGACAAATTTTAGCTGAATACCTGGCCATGAGGGACAAAAATTCTTTAGGTTAGAACATAAGCATGCAGTAGAACATACACACTCACAAACACACTTATTATAAGGCATGGTAAATGATTTAATAACCCGTGCTCATGTGCTACAAATATACCTGGAAAGCTGAGACCTGGCCCATTCTCATGTATCAATTTAGCCAGAAAACATTCCACAGATTCCATTGGATAACAATAAGGCAAGATGTGAAACTAAAGTGCAGTTTCTAAGGTAGCGAACAAAGAGAGCCTTAGGGCTAACTCTCAGTGCCTCAGTGTTCAATAAACCCATAATACTCAAATAAAAATCTCTGACCTTTGGAATGCAGCAATGCACACATTCAGACTCTCCCTGCGCAAACAGTCGTGGAGGCAACAGGGCAGAAAACGGCCTGGTTAGCATGAATACCTGAGAGTCATTGGGGCACGAGATGCAGGCGTGAGGGCATTACGCTAGAACTGAACTCTCCCTCGTTCCCCCTTCTCCTTCCTCCACTCATCTCTAATGCAGGCAATGTTTAAAAAACTTTGCCACTACTCCAAGTCACAGATACTACACTAATGGGTTTTCAAATGTACTAGGAAACGTTCAGTGAGTATCTAAATGTTTCATCTAAACTCAAGTAGGAGATTGAGAGTAAGGTGAAATTCCTCAGGTGAAATTCCTGCAAATAACTACCAATGCAATAAGTAAAAACAAAACACCAGAGCGGAAAATGCCTTCATGGTTAAAAACGTGTGTGTTGTGAAAAGGTGTGTTTTGCAGTAATTTGCTGTGAATTTAGGTTGGATAATTACAGGCTTGCGGGCTAAAGGATTTTCTTCGGCTTCACAGGCCACACACCAGAGAATCACGGTGACTTTCGGCTTGACAGTAATGCATGCTCCACAACAGGCTTCCTGACAAAGGATGTGTTTAACAATTCCACTACACAGTTTCTCAAGTTCAGACTGGCAGGACAGGGAATGAGATAATGCACCTATGTGTGAGCATGTGTGCCTTTTACCGAGGAGGTAATCAAAAGAATGCTACGTTATCTCGAAGCCTGTTATTGTGCTTCAACACATTCCTTACCTCCATACTGTAAAGTCAACAGAACAGAAAAACACACATATTCTACATATAAAGCAGCTCGCAAGCATTACACTGGGGTCAAAAAAGGAAAAGAGACAGATAAATAGCTAGATAGCTAGGTAGACAAACAAGCAAAAACAAAATGTTGTTTCTGTACTATACATTTGGAACTTTTCTATAAAATTTTATTATTTTCTAAAGGAATAATGTAAAAAATACATTTTAAATTAGATTAACACAAAATTCAGCTTGCTGTAATATTATTTATTACTATATTATTTATTATTACAGCTAATCATCCAAGGAACACTTTCAGCTACTTGGATAAAGTAACAAAGTTAGTATAATAGTATAATAGTATAATTGGATAATAGTGAACGAAGTTAACTATTTTATAGTAATATTGCATATCAGGTGTGGAAAATACTTAAGTAACTGAACTTTGTTACTATACCTAAGTATTATTTTGAAGTATTTATACTTTACTTAAGTATTATTGAAATTGAATACTTGTCGTCTTACTAATTTACAAGAAAAATAATTACTTTTTACTCTTTACATACTCCATTACGAGTTTAGTACTTGTATCAAAAAAAAAAGGTTTCTTCCCACATCCAGCCAGTGACTGTATGCTATATATCAGTTAAATGGGCTCAGGTTAGCATCCAATCATTTCAGTTTATCACCAATGTGGGAAAAAAAAATCATGCCAATTCATCTTGTCATGCTACACAGTGTAGTTCATGTTACAGGACATCTGTGTGCTTTGAATATGGATGAGACACGGGACTGCAGTGTGGAACATGAGGATCAATTCTATTTTTAATTGAGTAAGATTTTGACACTTTATCTACACAATTACTAATAATTTCTCAGTATTTTTTCCACCTCTGTTGCATACTGCTGTTTCTCTCATTGAGATACCCCAAGAGCAATAACGTGACTAATGGTTTATTATTAGCTGAAAGCCTGAAGGAAATGTTGAAGCAATCCTGTACAACCTTCAATTCAACTGTAGCAAAATGGAAGACATTCAAATCTCAATTATTTTAATGGAAATCAAGTCTATTATTCATGCCATTACATGGTCAGGAAAGAAGTAGGACAGAGCTGATAAGTGACTTTAGTATGGCTACAACTGAAATTGCTGCTATGCTCATCTTCAATTGCATTACATTTCACCATATGCCTATAACAGGTAACAGGTAAAACACCATATACCATACTATACTCAAAACTACATGCAAACACACACGCCTACATGGTCTTGTCCAGGAGCACCTGTCTGATTGCAGGCCAAAGGTGCACAAATAACAAATTATCCCATTACAGTAACAGCAGTCCTGGCATCTGGACAGAGTAGTACTATGGCTGGTATGTGGGCAAAGTAGGGAAAATAATATTCATTACAACAAACATTCCAGGTGTTGGAATATCAATAACTGCTTCCAAACAGCCCTTTCTTTACTTGTGGAATGCTGTACTGAGCATACAGAGGGCTAGTCCTCACACGCACTGGGCTGTGCTGTAGGAAGTCAGAAGAGGCCCTGACCATCAGGTTCAAACGAGTGGACACCATGATGGATTGTGTCCTCAGAGAGCTAAAGCCACAGCTGCTCTGTTAATTCCCAACTTTCACTATCCATGGATTTTTCAGCAGCACTACTGGCTAAATGGTCATTACTCGGAGCTTGTGTGTGCATCATGGGCTGCTGCATTTGTCCACTAACCAAAAATTAAAGTGGAGGAAGTCTGAAGGAGATATGCCCTGAGAACAGTGTAAAATATTATTATATTTTTTTAAATATTATTTATATTCTTTCCTTCCACCTCCCAAAAAAAGTTGGCTAAGCTATATTCCCCCAGGTATGAGTGTGTGTGTATGGAGCCCTGTGATGGTCTGGCAACCCATCCAGGGTGTATTCCTGCTCTGAATCCACTGCAACCCCGACCAGGATGAAGTGGCAACTGAATGAATGAATGAATATCACTGAAATTATGAACTTCTCCATGCACTTATGCAGTGTGGCCTAAAATTTAATAGGAGACCAAAAATCAGAACATCTGATACAGCTCTAACCCTGCTTAATTGCACACACACACACATTCACCCTCAGACTCTCCTGGATGACCTTCCTTGGACAAACATTAATACGCTCAGTGTGTTCTCCCTGACTCAGGCTGGTGCAGGTGAAAGGAAGCGAGCACATGCTCAAGAGTGCCGGATAATAACCTGCTGCCAATGCCATGGCAAGCCTCTTGGTGAAGACAATCATGAGACCCTGTAATCAATCTCCAGTAGAATTACCAGCAAATTCCTGAGAAAACAACGGATAACTGCAGAAATGCAAAAGAAAAACATTCCCATCACGGGGAAGATTTTTCTAATCAACCCATCTTTCATCTCCCAGTTGTCATATAGATTAAAACACAAAGATGTAAAGTAGACATTATAGGTTTTATTCCAGACTGCGTAAATTATCCTAGAGCATTATTATGAAGAATAGCGGAAGGATTTCTAACAAAGCCTCTTGTTATCACTGTGTAGACAGTGTGAATCAGATGTAATGACATAGATTTGACATGAGATATAAACAGAACAGAGAGGAAGAGAAAAAAGGTGAAATTATATATCTTACTGTTTCTGAATACTTGCTTATATTTTAACTTCTATTACCTGCTATTATAAAACCACAGGAGAAATAACCAGGTGATAAAGAGCAACAGCGAAACAGGTGGTTCTTGGAGACAGGAAGTAGTGATCATACAGTAGGCGATTGCTGGTAACTAATATTTGATTTATAGTTACTAAGTATTAAGTCATTAAGTCAGGGATTGAACTTTGTACCTCAGCAGCTTCAATGGTTAGTTGTTTTCCAATTTTAGTCTCAGTCCAAAACAAACACAACAATTAATTACTTTGCCTTTGTGTAGGCATATGAGTGTGTGCAATTTAACTGCATGCTAATTATATAAAACACACGTCAGCCTCCAAAGACAAATGATGTGTTTGTTACAGTGCACTTTTCATTTCTGGGATGCTGACTGTTCTGTCATTACATGACTCATCTTTTCACACCATCAGTGTGTTGCTACATTTGACCTACTGAGGTGAAAACAGATTAAGAGCATAATCCACTGGGAAAACGGACGAGCTAAATGACGAAACCACAGAATGTAAGGAGATACACTACAAAAGGTACAGTTCATCACTCATGTTTCATTCATCTTCAGTAACCGCTTCTCCTGATCAAGGCTGTGGTGGATCCAGAGCTTATCCTGGTAACATTAGATGTAAGGTAGAAGAAGTCACCCTGAATGGGACAGCCAGTCCAACGCAGTGTACCACATACAAACACACTCACACCTATGGGCAATTTAGTGTAATCCATCTACTGACATGTATTTGGGCAATGGGAGAGAACTGGAAAACCTAGAGGAAACCTACACGAACACAGGGAGAACATGTGAAACTGCGTACAGGTAGTAACCTGTGCCTAGAATCAAACCCAGGACCATGGAGCTATGAAGCAGATGAACAGCACTGTAAGACTACCCATTAATATGGTTGGTAATTTAACCGAATTGTCTCTGAGTTAGCCCCAGAGCCAAATTTTGTTCATATTTGGTGGATGCAAATATTCTCTTTATAACAATCTTTAAGTCATTGATACTCCAGCTTCTATGAACCATACTTAAACTTTTACACCTCTTTCCCAATTGCCCCCACCTCCTTTACACCATTTTATCTTCTTGCTCCTTATAGTACGTTGTCTCCTCATGCATTTCTTTGCAAAAAATGCTCTTTGTTTTCACCTACAGTGTTGCTTAAAAATCTGTAACACCACACACCTCTAATGAAAGTGGCTGCTTTCTATACTGCAGATTCAGAAGGTTACACTGATTCAAACCCCAAGCTGCCCCTGCTGCGAGCCAACTCCTGTTCTGTTTGGGAAAGAAGAGATTACTGTGGCACTGCTGTGAAAGCAGCATATGGGGACATAAATAGAGAAGGAACACTACGATGGCCCATAATTGCAGAATACATTATCAACACAAAAACGCCATGGCGAATCAAAATACGCAACAAGAAAACTGAAAACACAACAGCAAATCAAAACCACAATGGTAAAACATATTCAGAAAATTCAGAAACTGAAAATGGAAACGGTAGAAATGGCGTATAACTATCACAACGATAAAAAAAAATCACACACTTTTCACTGTTATTTTGTTAGTCTGGTGAAAATGATTTAATGCAAAGTTGCTTGTGTTACGATAGTGAGGAGTAATACCTTCTTATGAATAACCTGGCTTCCTCTAGGCAGAAGATTAGATTCAGTAGATTCTTTTAGGCTCATATTTTCTCTTACTGTAAACAGTGCTTTCTGTGGTCTCTTAGACTGACACATGCTGCAGGCAATCTAATGTGATCAGTAAGGACCTCCTCTTTTCAGTTTGAGTTAATGCAGTTGTGTTTCTGAATTTGCTGTTGTGTTTCTGAATTTGCTGTTGTGTTTTTGGTTAATGTGTTTTGCACTTACAGGTCACCGTAGGACACTGGCCTACATTAGACACAGCAGAAGAAAGGGAACTGTCTTACAAAGGTATATGTGGGTGAAAAATAGTAATTTATGAATTGAGTGCTTATTAGGTTTGTATGTGTTGAAAACATCAAAGACTTAACCAAGAGCCATGAAATCATAAAACTAGTGAGTGCTTGCCCTAACATCAGAAAGACACCTATGTATAGTGCTATGAGAACGTTTCAGTGGTTGACATGGCAAAGGTCTATTCACTTAAACAAACTCTGAGAGAATATGTTCATAATGGCCTATACATGTGGACTGTTTCACTTCTGTAACGTACACACCTTTCATCATCCAGCAAAGAGAGAGAGAGAGAGAGAGAGAGAGAGAGAGAGAGAGAGAGGCCTCACACAATACTTTTGATTGCTTTTCATACGAGAACATGCAGCCTTTGTGGCAGGAGTTCAAAGTAAGCAGAGCAAATTGAGGTGGTGACGTTATGGAGAGCAGAAAGGTGAGAGACAGGTTGTGTTTGCCTCTGATAACTGCCTGGGCTGCTCTGTGTTTGAAAAAGGCTCTCACACGAAAGACAGTCAAGGTGATCTGGCTTGGAGGGAAGCGGATAGGTCTCAGCGTGTATGAACCTTTTCTTTTCATAAGCAGCTTATATTCCTCTCAGTTCACAGGAGAGTTGCATTCGGGAAATGGTTGAAGCACTGTCGTCTGTAATCGGTCCTCTTAAGCTGTGCTTAAACTTCTGGTAGTGAAGCCATCATCATATTACATGTTCCTGTTCTACACAAATCTACAACTCACCTAGAATGAGGAGACTGAGACATCTGGCCATGATGGCTGTCAAGCAAACAGAGCAGACACCTATCCAGAGGCCTGAAATGAAACAAAAGGATATTGTAAAAAAAAAATATATATATATATATATATATATATATATATATATACACACACACACACATATATATATATATATATATATATATATATATATATATATATATATATATATATATATATATGGGCATAGTTCAGAATTAGAAATAGCATTACTTAATTAGGTAACAGTGAACCCCTCCCTAAAGCATGTTACAGCATTTCTGTTTCCAAGTATTGAGCACTTAACCTAAAACATCACTTTATGTCTGTAACACAATCATTATAGCATTCTAATTAAAGCAAACATCCTCACAGTTTTTGAAATAAGACACTGGTGCTTGTTTATCAAACTGGATAAAAATTTCCAGGAGCTTTTACACAAGAAATGTGGTATTCCTGAAAGATCCGGACTCTCCTGAGTTTGCTTAAATTTAAGGAGACGTACTAATGTGGCCCTCAACTGATAGGTTGAGATACTGAGATACTACAATTTCATATACATATTATGTTGACAAGTTTAATTCACTTATTTATTTCAATTACACAAATGTTTGTGAAATTAATTTAGTCATTTTATATTAATGTTTAGAAAGAAAGTAATCCAAAAATTCCATAAATGAAGACAAATAAGACTAGCTATTAAATTAGGACAAAAGAAATGGCACCTTGTAAAAGCTGGAACAATCTGTGCCTACAACAGCTGATGTGCTGCACTAGCTGAGCTGCTTTACTGGAAGATTTAGTGCATGGCATGCTTTAGGAGGCACCCTTTCACTCTTTCCGCATCATTTTGTCTGTAAGCATTGCCTTTTATGCGTGTCACTAATGTTGTGCCATGAGTGCGCTTGGTAATTTATGCATGATTGGCATTTATCAACATGCACACTTGACTATGAAACAATTACCAGACCCTTTTGTAACTGGTAGGAATTTTCAGTTTGCTTTGGCTTACAAACATTTTTACACACAACGTTACTGTAAGATTGAAAAACCAAGCCCGTTATTTGTTTTAAACAAACTTCCTTATTATATATTTTTTTATTTTCTTTGCTATAATGCTCATTTGTTCTAAAGTTTTTAAAATGGCCTCAGGTTGATAGTTAGTAAACCAGATCCTGGAGCAGTTCAGGCATATCAGTTGCTTCAGTGGTAAACATTGTAACTACCACCGGCTTTGCATTAACACTAAAAGAACACTCTCTAAGTACACGATTTGTGTACACATCATTACCACTCTCAGCGTCTTTGAATACAAGAACATTGTTTGTAACACTAATCCATTAATGACAAAAGAAGAAGCAGAAATGAAAGAAGGCTGTGATGGTGGTCTTGCTGCGAGGCAAGCATGCTGTGAGGTCGTGCAATGAAAAGCCGGGCTCTCGAGAGGAGCACCGCCAGCTCCCAAAGAGCACTGCTGCAGCCTCTTCATCCTCATGGGGAGAGGAGCACAGCTCCTCTATACAACAACACCTTCACCATATCCTACACTATTAACAGCACAAGTAGTCCCAGCTAACCACAGCACTGAGACACATCTGCAATTTGACACTATCTTACTTCGATGATGAGGGATTAATCCTAATGTTGAAAAAAACAAACAGTTCACTAGAAAACTGAGGAACATCAACAACTGGGCTCAGTTGCCAAAAACGAAGATAGCATAACATCTGCACTTACAAGGTATGTACACTTTTCATTATTAAAAATCCTCTCAATTTATCAGACACTAAGTTCAGAAAAAAATTTATCATAGAAATCATGCATTTTGTATTCAGTCAAACATACAATTTCCAGCAAAAATGGACAGAATGAATGTTTATCACATTGCCTTTTTTATACATCAGAGCAAAAAAAAAAAAAAAAAGATTGTCGAGATTTTACAGAACTATCAGCTATAGGAATTATGGCGCAGAGACAAAACTATCTGGAGATGCGGGACAGTGCGCCTGCATTGCTGAACTGAGCGTCTGCATATGTGTAATCTAGCAAAAGCAGCACACTGGCGCATTAACTAAAGAATCAGATTGAGAAAAGTTATACTACTCACGCAATGCAACCTGAAAAAAAAAAATCCCTCTGCACAGAGGAGACCCTCTCTCGCGGGTAAATGTCACTTCAGTGTGTGTGTGGCTAGAGGGAAATGGACAGAAGAAGAAAGACTGGGTGCATGAATAACGGTAACCACTACTGGCTTTTGAGGTGTAAAAACTGAACAGCCACCAATGACCAATCAGGAAGGCTGGAGTCATGACCCCCCTGCCTTTCCCCCATGTCAATGCAGCAATGGGCTGATTGGAGAGTGATTCTTATTCAAATGTGCCTGTCAGTTTGAAAAAAAAAAAGATCCTATTGAAAATGGACGAGTTGGTCTCTAGGCAGGGGGAATGCACTTGTCTATTATTTGGCCATGGTTCAGGCTGGTTAGGGGTGAAGTGGGGAGGGAAACACTGCCATGGCCTTCCGCAGGACCCCACGGCCACTCTTTCCTCCAAATAATAGTGAAGATGACATGACGGCCATGTGCAAATGTTTGATATGATAAAAAGAATGAACCAATTCCATTAATCATTATGTGCTGGTAAAACCAACTGGAAGTTTAATGTTATGCTATTACAGATCCTAAAGTGAAAAATCCTCAAAGTCTACTTTTTTAAATAATATTTTGTTAGTTTGACAATGTTTTGACAATGAAAAATGACTGAATGAATGAGCAATCACTTTATTCAATGGCTCATTAATAATAATAAAAAGAACTCTACAGATGCACTGTCTTTGATTAAAAGGTTGATAGCATAGCCTAGGGGTGAGAGATATGACAAAAAATGTCATATCAAGATGTACTGTATCAAAAGAATAGGTCTTCTAGCAAGCTGCCATCAAAACAGTGGTGTTGTATTTAAAAAAATACTTTTAAAAAATGCTTTATTTAATGTTTACAAAATCACAAAATCAGTTTACTTTTGCTTTTGAGAAATGACAATTCTTGTGAGCCACAACATACCTCCACACACTTATTATATAAAATGTTATAGGATAAATGACCCCATGCACATGAACTGTCCCTCCAAAAACAATAGCTCTGTCACGCAACACTCGAATAATGAGAAAAGGCTGAAATTGTTCCCAAATACCGTGAGGGGTTTGTAGCTCTGGTTTCAACAAAACACTTATCAGATCATAAGCCAGAGGTCTTCAAGACATATTACATATTGCATATTATGAATGCAGTACTTCCTCATTCTGACTCTGAAATTCAGAGTGCAATATCAGTTTCCTCTTCCACTATGATCAACACACAGAGTGTGTCAGAGCAACAAGGAAGATTGCAGCTTTCAATTGCATTTCATTTTCAATTTATTGTTCAAGTATTCAACACACATGCAGAGAAGGAGAGAGTGAGAGCGAGAGAGAGAGACAGAGAGAGAGAGAGAGAACAAAAGAGAAAAAACAAATAATTTGTTTCACTAGGGCTATAACACAATGCCACTATCTGTATCTGTTTAGTGCTTCAAATATTTGTATCTGTATCTGGATTTGGATTTAACCCTGAAGTGGGCATGGCCTAAACCAGAAGCATTCTTTTTTTTTTTTAATTTAAATATGAACCCTACCACTATGCCCATGGACACACTGAAAAAAACAACCCAGAGGCAGAAATGCCAGCACCGTCAGCATGGTGTGTGAATTACACTTCCTCAACTTCATAGACATCACTCCAGAGATGTGGGCAGGACTGTTTTAATCCCGCTTGCACAGTTATTCATTTTATTTGTACCTGCCCACAATGTTCTCTAATGAATTTAGTTGGTTCTTTTTCCCAAAATACAAACAAACTTCTAGCTGAATTTAAATCACCGCAACTCTGACCAAGCAGTTACTAAGAATTGCCATTTTTATTTGAGGATCATGCTTGAGAGTTTGCTCTTGCCTGCATGAGTGTAAAAATCTTCCAATGATGCAACATTGGATGCAGCAGCAGATATCTAACTTTTGAGTAGGTCTTTCTTCCTACAGCTTAATTGTCTTATCACACCATGTCTGAGGGCATATGGGTATTCAAGGGGCATTCAAAAATTAATGATTTTTTTTTTAAATTGAACTAGCGCATTATAATAATATAATTAATAAACACCTATTGTGTGTTTGTTTAACATCAGGTAAGATATCACTGATCTAATTACAAGGCATGTTTTATATCTAGTTTATCCCCTTTTGACTCTTGCTGGTAACTTTCCCGTTAGGGTCACTGTAGTCACAAAAGCACAATAAAATGCAATAATTATCCAGCCTTCTAAACATATTCCACATTGTCGCACAGTATTTCTTTCGCCTGTTTACTGCTATGACAAGGAAGCACATAATGTGTTACAGTTCTAGCTTTTATGTTATACAATTTACACTCTTTAGCACAGAAATCAGGGAATTGTCTCCAAACTATACAATTAATGAATATGGCCTGTGGGTCATGTTCGTGCTGTTTCTAGTGCTACCTTCTAGGTAATAACAAAATGTGTGTAGTATTTGTAGAAAGCAGGGTTTATGTGTTATGGGGACGTGCAGAATGTGAACTAACAACAGAAATGGACTGGACTCAGGAAATAGCACAATGGATGTTTATTCATGTCTCTGATTGTCCCTGAGCTTTTGATTAGATGTGTCTGAGCTCCATAAACTCCAGACTAGATATCACACATTCTAGGTCAATAAAAAAAAAAAGCAATTTCGTTTTATGGAATAGGAAAATTCTTGTATAAAAAGTGTTTTTGTCCTGGCTCAACTGATATAGCACCCACAATTCAACCCAGAGCACAGGGCTGGAGATAACACGCTCTGATGTGTTTAGCAATATTATCTGCAGGTGTGTATGGATGTAATGATTCACCTGGTGAACAGTAGGGTCTGAGTGGTTCTCATTTCAGGATCTCAGCAATGCATCCAATTGGGTTGCCTTATTAATTGTGACTACTAACTAATAGACGTTCATTAGGATTCCAAGGCAATCAGTATGATGACTAGTCTATAATTTTGCTTGATGTTCAGTTTTGAACTTTTTTCTGTAAAGCTGTCCAGTCTAATAGCTTTAAATGAAAGACACATGCATTCTTAGGATGGATATTACATGGAATTTTTGGAAAAGTGACGAGTGATGTTCTGGAACAATGTAATTCCCTGCATTCCCTACAAAATGCCTGAGACTCAGAGTATAGTACTCACTGAATACAGATCTGTCAGCATGATGGGGTAATACACAACAGGATCAGAATGCATCAGTCGTAATCAGCCATGCTGAAACTATCTATATATGTTCTCTAGAACATTTATGTTTTTGCTGATATAAAAAATACTGTTCATAACGTAAAAGAGCATTGCCAATATAGTACATGTTGGAAAGGAGAACAAAAAAATACTTTCATTCACTGTTCTTTACTAACCATATTATGCTGGTCAGAGGCTATCCAGGGAGAAATGGTGCTAGGCAGGAATAGGTAGAAAATATGTGAATACCTAAACAAAGCCAAATTCTTCTAATTCATATCCTATAATATTTTATTCTGTAGTGTTTTTCCCGTCGTATTTCTCTCTATATTTTTTAATTATCCTTTTTTTTTTTTTTTTTTTTGCGATTCAGTGCCGTTGTCATTAAAGTAAATTAAGACCAGGTGTCAATCTGACTTACATAAAGGTTTACATCAATTAAGAATGAGATAAATCATAGATCAGCAGAAAGACCTCAAAATGGCTTATCCCAAACCAATCTTTTGGTCTGCTTCTTCAAATCACATGACACATTGTCTCCAGCGGAAAACGACATCCGGTAAATAGATGGCAGACAGGATATTTTGACAACTGTTTCTTTAAATGGGTGTAAATACTTCCTGGTTATTAAATAGATACATCCTACATGCAATTACGCCCTTCCCATAGAACATGAACATACTGAACACACTCTCTAGTGAATGTGTGTGTGTGTGTGTGTGTTTGATAAAGTAGCTAGCTACACTACAAGCTACTAAGAAAAAGTAGCTAACTACACTGAAGCAACTTTGTAAAACTGAGGAAAATGAACTGGGACATTTTTATTGTATTGTGCAGCCGGTTTATTGCACAATGTAAAATGTACATACTTTTTGCAGAGTATAACAAATAGGTGTAACTTTTCTATCTGTAGACCACTCTTGAAAAGAAACAGTTAACATTACTTAAACTAAAACAACATAAAAAAAAGCTACAAATACAGAGAGGGCAGACTATACTGCTGTTCATTCAGTTCTAGCTAGTTAGTTTTGTCACACTACACTGTTACTTGGTAAAAAAAAAAAGTATCCAGTTACTGGAAAAACTACATTATTTTGAAACTAGTACAAATACTGTCACTCTACTAATTAATGTAGTTATCTAGTAGCAGCACTACTTGTAGCTAGCTACTCTCCAACAACGGCATACAGACACAGAATACAGGCTGAAATAAAATAACAGATCTGCAGTGCAAATGTAGAGATTGGAAATGTTCTACAGGTAAAAGGTTTGTGCTAAGGTGGAGCCTTCTCAAAGGTCTGGCCAGAGACTCTTAACCTTCATATTCACACTCAAGGCCAAAGGGCAAAGCAGCTGATTACAGTACTACACTGGAATAATATTTTCCCATGGTTCTCTGCTCCAGATATACTCACAAGGTGTTTGTGTGGCTGTTACAGACAGTGCAGCAGTTCCTACACTTCTCTCAAACCTTCCATAAGCTTTTGATATCTAAAAAATATTTTGATTACAGCTTTAATGCCTTAGACAGTTTGACTACTAGAAAAGTAATAATAGCAATTTTTTTTAAGTGAAGGAATGCACTTTCAGAGCTTCTATTTAAATCCTGTTATTGTCTTTTGCAGAAGTCTAAAATCTTTGAGCCTGAAAAATGTGAGGAAGGCTAGGGACAGTACCAGGAGCCACCATCGTAAAGACCTAAGTCCACCCAAATGTTAAGTCATCATAACCCTGAATTTAAACTAAGCAAACATAGTGACAAGCACACAGTATTAATGTATGCTCAATAATATGAATCATATACACAAAAATACTTCATTGTGCATTCAGTGTGGATTCGAATAACTCTTGACGCAACTGCTAGAACAGTTATCAAACCCGTACTCACAGATATGACACAACACATATAATCTTTTCTTAGATCTAAGAGAAGCAGCAGCCAATCTGCAAAGCTTTAATTTGGATAAAACTAGCATTTTAGTCATCCTGAATCAGATCTTCTTCAGAAACTCTAAACCTTTTATTAGTATGAGATCAAATATCTCGTGCAGGAATCACAAAAACCAAATGATAAATAAAGAGCTCTGTGAATCTCATCTGCACACCTGCACATTTACAAGCAGCCGTCGGTGCTGCTGTAGATAATACACACCACTGCACCAAACAGAACTGGCAAATCTCAAATCATATATGGAGTTTGGCTTATTTTCCCAATTCACTCTTCAGGTGTGTCTGTAATATCAGTTACAGTGGAATACTGCTTATTATGCATTATTATGACCAAGACTATTTTTATAGATTTTTATCCACTGTTATTAATGTCTAAAAGATTTATGTTTACATTTATATTTATATAATGTCTGAAAGTTTTAATATTTCATATTTTTATGCTATGTTGTTATTATTCTCCAATGTTGCACAATAACTTGCAAAATACTGCACAAATAACTCAAAAAACTCCTAAACCTATAACCAAGACAACCTTATTGGCTTTATTAACTTTGTCAGTAATTTATTTGTTATTCTTTAGCTTTTATTTTGAATCTACTGGAGCAACTGGGAGAATTTCACTGTACCATGCAGCTTGTGCATATAACTGTCTTGAATCTTGGATTAATTCACTTTGCCGGGAAACATTTGGCTAAGTCAGCACTAACAGCGAACTTCAGACATGTTTATAACAGGCTTTGTCGGTTTTGATTGCATAAGGAAGAAGTAAGACGTGAGCTCTCACCTGTTCACTTGATAGAGTGTACTAGCTCCTCTCCTCTCTCCTGAACGCTGTGTGAGCAGAAAGCAGTGCATGCAGAAGGTAGCTGGAAAGGGGGCGGGGCCAAGCAGAGAGCCATTTACTCTGAGCTCACAAGTGAAAGCGTTAGAGAGGCGACTCTTCCGGCTCCTTAACGGAAACCGGACAAAGTGTGCGCTAATATGACCGGATATTTTGTCAAAATGTGTTTAAAATTGTTTCATGAATCTAATTAACAAAACTACATGACCTTGCATTTAACCACTGTGTTCTGTAGAAGCGTATTAAACATGCTGGTAACACTTTCTATGAAGCCCATGCTCATAATCTATTATTGCCCCATTCATAATTATTTATAACCAAGTATTACTGTTCTATAAATACATTTATAAAGACCCATCAAGGCCTAGAGTTATATTTATCCATCCATCCATTTTCTGTACTGCTTATCCTGCACGGGGTCTCAGGGAGCCTGGAGCTTATCCCCTATCCCAGGGGACTCGGGGCACAAGGCAGGGGACACCCTGAACAGGGTGCCAATCCATCACAGGGCACAATCACACACACACACTCTATTGTGAATTAGAGATGCCAATCAGCCTACAATGCATGTCTTTGGACTAGGGGAGGAAACCAGAGTACCCAGAGGAAACCCCAAAACTCAGGGAGAACATGCAAACTCGGTGCTCGCAGGGCGAAGGCGAGAATCGAACCCCCAACTTATAATTACTTATAAGTGATGCACTTGCTTTGTCAATGCCCATGCTCATAATGCATTATACACCAATTTATAAGTAAAGTTTTATGGTTCCATGAATGTTTTTATGATGCTGCATCTTTATAAATACATTCATGGAACCATAAGACTGACTAATTCTTACTTCCCTGCCGAAAAAAAAACCAATAGAAATCATCACAGAAATTCTAAAGGTTTCCACTACAAATGCCAGGACAAACCATCAGCTAACCATTAAAACCATTACCATTATTGGTTCTTAATGGTATCCATTGGATATAACATGCCACCAACAGAAGGCAACAAATTACCAGTAGAGACCCACAGGGACCATTACAGTTTCCATTAAAATCGATACAACTCCCATTATAACCATTAAAACCATTACAAATTCTACAAGGGCTTCTATTGTTTTTTTTGTTTTTTTCAGTGTATAATGCATTATGAGCATGGGCATCGAAAAAGCAAGTGCATCACTTATAAGTAGTTCTAACAATAATATACATAAATGTAACAATAACTGTTATTATAATGAAGTATAGGTCTTGATGTGTCTTTATGAATGTGTATTCATAGAACAGTAGTACTTGCTTATAAATGTTTATAAATGGGGCTATAATTCTTTATGAGCATGGAAAGTTCATAGAAAGTGTTACCAACATTTTTCTTTTCAACATGAAGCTTTATTGTCTCATTTTCTACACTGATCATGAAGAAGAAGATTTACACAGCTTACCAGAGAATGGTGTGGATGGTCATTTCAAACATTATATTATCTGTCTCAGCTGCCCAGAGGCAATATGACTCGTGAAGAGTACACAAAGTAGTGAAAAGCACACAAAGTATTTAACAGCACACAAAGCAGTGAACAGCACACAAAGTAGTGAACAGCACACATGGGTTAAATTACGGCAAAATGTACCACAAATGTACACAGAAGATGTACAGTTGTACACAGTACAATAAGCATCCCTGCATTCATGTTATTTCCTTTTCCATTTTATTTCGATAACTAATCTCCTTCCCTAATACACTTGATTACATATAGATCCTCCCTGTCAGGCTGCTTCATTGACACAGCTGAGAGTCAAATAGCTGAGAGTCAACATTCATGCTAACAGCTAATCAACTAACAGCTCAGTTGGTATGTTTCCATGGAAGCATTCTGATTAAATTACGCTGCAAGAGTAACAGCACTGCTTGCAACTACCAAAGAGAAAAAGACAAAAGAAAAAAAATATGAGTCGTCTCTCAGCGTTCATCCAGAAGAGCCAATTCACCCAAAAGAGCCGATTCACAATGACACATCATTGTAGAGCTCAAGCAGTTTCATTAACATGACATCGAACTGGTCAGTGGTGCAGCATACACTAGCAAGAATATGATTTTGTTTTCATATAATGAATATGATAATTATATTTTGGGTGACTAAAACAGACATTTAGCCCGTGTTGTGGCAATATTGTACTCATTTGGTGCTTTGTTTATACTTTTGTTGAGGATTTAGGATCTCTTTGAGATGAAGTTTAAAAATGTGGCCTCTGAAAAACAGAGAGAGAGAGAGAGAGAGAGAGGGAGAGAGAAAGAGAGAGAGAGAGAGAGAGACAGAGAGATGAACTTTGAGTAGGGTCAATCAGCTAAGCATTGCACTGAATTACACTGCATATAACTTTTATAGTTCTGTCTCAAAGCATGCTCTCTACACATAGTAAATATTTTCCTGCTATGTGTGGCTGTAGGTTCCCATTCTCATTTGAGTAATTTTAACATCTTACAAAAATCATTTCTTAATTGTTTAATTGCTTAATGGGCAATACCTGAGACACATTTCACATTTTCCCTCAAAATGACAAGGAAAAACCAGTGTTTACAGTTATAATTCCTAGAAAAAACTGTAGTTTATTCTGTTTCACAAATGTTGTTTAAGCAATTTAAAAATATGAAAATACATATTAATATCATAATCCCAAACCATAAAACACATTGTATTGTCATTTGTTTTGTATGCCTATTAATAAAATAATTTTTGCACCAAGAGAAAATTGTAAAAACAATTGTGAAATCCTGCCCCATGCATACTAAGCACTACTAAAAAATTAATGTTGAGTAACACATTTTGCATCATACCTGATAATGGTTAGTATTTTGGATCCTTTATTACATAACTGACCTGGAGTCCTAATAAACATAGACTGGCAAATAAAAATAATATAATAAGGCTATATAATGTATAAATAAGGCTATCAACTTGAAAATTACCTAATAGACAGCAATTATGTTCAAGAAACCGAGATAAATGAAGTGAACTTTGCAGTGGTCCTCACTACAGCAATATCCTTCTGCCTCCTTGTGGCAATGAGGTGCTAACACCTCATATGTGATGTATTTCACATAAATACACTGATGTACATACACACTGATTGCATACGCACTCTCAGTGGCAATTTGTATTTATGTTTGGCTTCTAAATGGCACTAAAAGTCTAAAAGCTAAAAGAACAAGCCAAAGAACACAAGTGGACCACTTTCTAAAGGTGAAACATCCACCCTTTTAATATATTGTGTCCTGTGCTAGCAGTAAACATAATTTAATACCATATTACACACCACTGCATTGTATTTCAGTGTTCAGAATGCCATTAACATGAGCGTTGAGTAGCCTTCTACACTAAAGAGAGATACTCCAGGTCTACACTTTTAGATAGCAAGCTCATCTCCTTATTCTGTCAGTAGTGTGTTCTCTGCTGTTAGATATTGACTCGGTCCTTCTGTCATATCCAGGTTACAGAGAGGAGACGGACGTCTCCGCTGCAGGAGTAGGGTGGAGTAGGCCTGGTTATGCTGGGCATTGCGGTACATGATCCTCAAACCTGAAAGGCGTAGCAGATGGTCCTGTTTCTTTAGCATGTTCCAATCAACTAGCATTCTCTCAACCTGCTGAGGTACAGTGCAACAATGATTAACATTTAACATGCTGAAATATCAGTGTATTCTATAAATTAAATATTGTGCAATTCATACTCATTACCAGGCTGTCTGTTTTATAGTATACGCTATAGTAAATAAGACGTGTTCTCAATTTCTCATTTCTGTCGTTTAAAGCACACCTGAGAGGTTTCAGTGTCCATTTCCTCCAAAATCTTAGTAGAGCGTTGTCTTAGTGCATCCCATAATGCCTTGGCACTTATCTGACCTGGCAATAGAAGAAGCATAGTGCATTGGCGATGAGAAAACACAGTTATGGGCCAGTATATTCAAATATAATACTGTTATTGAATAAATTTCGGTGACAAATGAATACACATACTGCAGTTCTTCTCTCACCAAATGTATAATATAGAAGCAGAGGTGTAAAGTACTCCATTGTACTTTAATACTATATTTAAGAATCTTGTTAGGGATTTACTTCAATATTAACAAAAATTAAGAACATTTCTAAGAAAAACTTCAAATTTACAGTTCTTAGATTTTCATTTAATGCACTAGTTACAAATCTCATCTTTTTTTTCTCTCTTTTTCTCGGCTACTAATTGAATCAATCATATATCGGTGCAGATTAGCAGTATTAACAATATTTAAAATACCTGTATGGATAACTCAGTCAATCATCTTTGTTTAAGGACTATTAGTTGTTCTATCACTTGCTCTTCATATATCACATTTACTGTACCTTAATATAGAAAATAACCATCTCTCACTAATTTGAAGGGAAAAATTGATAATGTGGTTGAATTTTTTGATCTTATATGAATGAAATCTTAACCTTCATAACGTTTCATACAAACTGGGTCATGTTCATTGTCTTTTAATTTCAGATACATGTAAAATCAGCTACTTTTTTACTTTTAACTTGCATACATTTAGTAGCATTCACTTTAACTTTCATTTTGACTACCTACTTTTAGATGACATTTATATATCCATGCTGTTCAAGTAATTTGTACTTCCATTTCATGAAACAGCAACTTTGAAATCACTAAAGAATTTTAAAACATAATATTTTATTCTATAATATAAAGTAAATCAGCCTGTGTTGAATGTACTACCTCTCATGTTGTCTGTTATCTCTGTGTACCAGCCGGGAGTGTTTCTGGGTAGGTAGGAGGAGCTGAGGAAGTACTCAGCAATCGATTCCCCAAACAAGCTGAAAGAAAGAGAACCAGCTGATCAAACTTTCCCTCTCATCCATCAAATGATCTCCTCTTCTCTTTCAGACCCACACACATGTATCACTTATGTCAGGCAAAGCTGGTACCTGTGTGCAACAGCTGCTATTTTTGTTTTTTAAAAAAGTCCCCACAAGGTCAAAACTGTCAGTTATTCCTATCCTACTCACCAATATATAAAAACATAGCTCCTGCCCCTCCAACACACATACACACACATACACACACAACAATTTGCTGCTGTTTTGTGCACCAGACCTGTGCAGGTATTGCTTGTAGTACTCATCTGAGTCACACCAGACTGACTGGACAGAGTGTTGATCTGTGCTCAGGTCAGTCATCCGTAATGTTTAATGGCAACCGCTCTTCTCAGGCACAAAAAGAAGACCACTGTAATGGACAAAAATTGTCCATTATCAAAAATATCAAAAATTTCAATGATTTGATATTTAGCTACTGCAACAGATTATGTTCTGATTCAGCATCTTGATACTTGACCACCAATGGACACATTTTATGATTTGGTGACTTGATAAATCTTCCCTACTACTTCTGTCCCTTTTAGGCTAACTTCGAACTTCGATTTATTTAGCTAAAAATAACAGGCACATTAATACAAAGGCTCCTGGGTCTTCTGTAGCGCTCATTTTCATGTTATCTAAATGAAACTGATAAGCCAACATATAAATGTGAATTTAAAGCAAATAAAATAGTATTTTCTTACCTGCTGCTGTAGCTACGTGTTTGACTCTGACTTTGGGACTTCAAGTGTCTCATTCTAAGCCCGCTGACGTCATATCTACTGACTTCAGATCAGCCTGACTTGGCACAGACAGGCCGATGGGCTGCTTGTGATGTCCATGGAGACATGGTTACCCAGGTGACAAACAGCACCTGATTCCTCCAGGACAGAAACCCTCCCGACTCCCACTCCCGCTGCCCTGGGACTGTTGGTACTGTGTGTTCTAGAGTGCGTATGTGCGTGTATTTATGTGTGTGTATGCGTGTTTAATGATTGACTCTGAAACCATGAGCCCAGTCCGTGTTAATCCAAAACCTTTTGTGAAGTGATGAGAGGAGGAGAGAAGGACTGAGGCAGTTATGTGTGATGCTAACAGCAGGGAGAGACGTTTAATCTTCTCTGACATTTATTGCATGTTAAAACTTCAGTAGCAGCATGGACTCTGGCATGTTCATTTTGCTAAAGGATAAGTAGTCTTTAATTCTACCACTTCCTTCAGGGCTTCAGGGTTTTCAACCAATTTCTTCAGAGATACCAGACTATAAAAACAAAAACTTCAAGAAATAAAGCTTTCCTGCTGATCTGTAGTCATGCTCAATATCGAACTGGACAAACTTCATTAGCACAAACCAATGCACTGCTGAATTACTGCAATGTATCATCACAGTTAGTGCAAATTTAATCAGACCGTATGATACACTGCTCATAATGTTGCACGTATAGTTATTTTTGCACATACTCACATGCTCAGGACTATTCATTTTATTTACTATTTTAGGACTAGTAATCACACTACTCATCTACACTTTGCAGCTTCTACACACACTGTAGAGTTGTATATATTCATCTTTATTTATCTTTGCATATTTATATGCTCTATATTCACATATATCATATTCTAATTGATCTTTATTATTATTATTATTATTTTATTTTTTCCTTGCACCTGACTAATTCATTGCTTAGTCTGTGGCAATACTACTAAGTGAAACCTTACTTAGCCAATAAAATTCTTTCTGATTTTGTTTTATGGGGAGTGAAAAAAGGCCAGACACACATAGTTACTCTGAAGTAGGGCTGTCTTATGATTTATGAAACTACCTTCATTAACTTCCTTTTGGTCATGAATGGAGTACAGTAGGACACAGGTGCAGGTTCAGCTTTTATTAACACCAGGTTGCTGTGGATGCATTGGGAATTCTTCCTATCAAACCAATTAAGGCCAGCATAAAGTGTGTGTGTGTGTGTGTGTGCACTTGCAAAGGAGATGGTAGTGTAGAAATCAGGGTTGCCAGATTAAACATACTCTTCAATCCAATCCTGGTTTAAAATCTGCCCACTTGAGACATAATCTAATGTATAAAACTGTGGCAAAAATCTAAACCAAGTAAAATACCTCCATAATGTTATTTGTTTCCAGATCAATTTTTATTAAGAATAGTCTACCTGTACTTGTGAGACATGATCTGGCAACACCAATAGAAACTCACTTTCTATAATGCAGTGTTAAACAGTGCAGTGCCTCAGTTTAAAACCTCAAGGAAATGCAAACACATAGCTACAACTGGATCTGTGGTCCTTCTTTTAAAAAAAAGCAAGTTACGTAGGATATTCATATGTTATGCAGTGAAAGATATGCAGAGTACATTAAAATATTTAATTATGCTGTGTAATTGGGCTCACATTGGTTAACTAGCTAACTGATTAAAATGGGTTTTACCTACACTGCATTCTATTTTATGCATAGTTCTCAAATGAACATATAGGTATGTAGGCCTACCACCAGGGATGTAGGTAGTTTAAATGAAATGATAAAAAGTATGATTATAAGAGCAGCAAAAAAAAAAAAAAGTAATGAAAGGGAAATAGAAAGTTGGACAGAAAAAAAAAAATCTAAACTAGCAGTTAAAGAAAACAATAGAGAGAACACATAATCCCCAGAGCCTGATGGGAAGGCAAGGGCAAGGCGAATGATGAGACAGACAAAAAGGAAATTTTGGGGAGAATGTTGCTCAAGCATTGGTAGGACAACACCTATAGAGTAAATATAGGGTATGATTAGGAAGAAACATGGATAGTGTTTAAGTTGCAAAGCTAAGCTAAATTGCAAAGCAAAGTTGATAAATATATCATTATTCATTTCCAAAGTGAACAACTGAAGACCAACCAAAAGGCATCAGATAGATCCTTTTATCAACACTGGAAGATCTTGCCTATGCTGACAATTGGCACTGGTCTCCCACATCCACCAGCCCATGCAGGAAAAAAAATTCTCCTTAGCAGGTTTGCACAACAAGTAGGCTTGAAGATAAGCCAAAAAAATCAGAGGTGATGATGCTGAACACCCCATGCCCATCTCCAGTACAAGTAGATGGAACAGATCTGCCTATAATCGAAGAGTTCACCTATCTGTGCAGCATTGTCAGATACAACAGAAGAGCAGGCAGTGACATCAAGAGACGATTGCAAGAGCAGAGCGACATCAAGAGCGGAATGCTGAACAATGTGTGGTGGACACCATGGTATAGTATAGGTAAGAGTTATGTTCTTCAACACAAGGTACCTCCCGCATATCTTCAGGCCCAAAACCATCTCCAACCAGTAACTACTTGCCCAGTGCAATCAAGAGAGCATGGACACTTCCATCCTAAGAAGATGAAGATCCCATAAATTGCCCTTTACTGGACACCAGAAGGAAGACACAAGAGAGGAAGGCCTAAGACCACCTGGTGTTGAGCAGTGGAGGAAGAACTCATAGACCTGAAACATACTTGGGGAACCATACAGAAGCTAGCCCAGAACAAAAATGGTGGAATGGTGGAATCCTTTGTTGTTGTCCTGCATGCCAGTAGGCATAAACAGCAGTCAGTGAAAAAATAATGCTAAAGCTTATTAATAGCATATTTTGTACAAATTCTTCATTTTAAGTAAGGACTAAAATTGTGTGCCATTTCTGCCATCACTTTTGCTATGTTTTAAGTTAAAACACTATCTTGTGTTGGA
>CM040990.1:10343503-10377337 GCA_022985145.1 Pangasius djambal | reverse complement strand
AGCATGCCTGATCAGGTTTTCAATCAGATACATTATACTGAATATTCTTGCTCTGATTGGTTATTTTTTAATATTTATCATTTGCTCTTGTTAATATGCTGAACTGACCCCAACCTGAGTATACTTTGTCGATTCCACACAATGTCACACCTAAACTGCTTACACAAACTTTCCTCCAACCTACTTCTAATGGCAGCTTGCAACTAATAAGCAATTTTGAAAAGATAAAACACCATGAAAACTGGCCAGCACACAATCACATATAGAACAATGACTCAGCAACGACTCACTGACACATTTGACCTAACAGAACAATGGAGGAGAGACTGGTGGTCAGCAGCAGCGGTTAACCACCAACTAGTGGAAGAGCCTGAAATCTGAATGTTCAGTTTCATTTTCCTCCATGAACAATGGGTGCTACTAAACCACTTTCACACCAGTCAAGATCAGTGTGACGGAAACTGATTCTTCTGGGGTCAACACATCACAGATAAGTGTGAATGTGGTGGAATCCAGTCAATGACACACACTGTCAAGTATTGTTCTCTAGCCAGACTAAAAGGTCTTTCCACACCACAGATTTAAAGGCACAGACATGGCTACAAAATGTGGACAACATACAAATGTGGCCAAAAACTGCACTGGTCTGCCAGACAGCATGCCTTTCAGCACAACCGATTTCAAATGGTGCTAGAAAACTCAAGTCCACTCTGAACACCAAAAGAAATCAGTCATGCTGGAAAAGGGAAACATTTACCTTCCATGGTCTTTATGTGGCTCTAGAATACAAAAATATAACAGGATCCAATGGTAACATGCCCATAAGGGCACATGGGGCAGAGCTCCACCGTTTATATCAGCCATTTAACAAATGTTAATCTTCAAGTCCTCATGCACAACTCCATACATTTTAAACTCTGTTAAAATACTAATAACCTCTTTTGAGTGAGTAATGATTTTAAAAATTGTTCCTATTCAACAGTTATAAGCCGATGTTCCATTGATTTGTTCACCATTGTAGATGTTGCACAAGCGCAGGGCAGAACACTCACTGCCCCACTCAGCTTCTATAGAGCTATTATTGCACCTAGTGGTCAAAAATAGTAAATGCAACAACAGATAATAGAAGTCCATTGGGGCCTGGATACTCTTTGCCCCATGCTTGCTTTTCAATGGAGGAGCAGCAGCAGACAAGACAATTATTGCTAGATAGATTGCTAGACTGGGCTCTGTGGCCACCAAGATCTTGTTTTATAACAAGTAGTCAGAATTAAATCGAACAAATTTAAAGATTCAAAAATTGGGAGAAGGAAACAGGGATTCTGAAGTAATGTGCATACATCAGAAATCCATGGGGAAACTAGTATTTCACATGCTGAGAAAAAGAAAATTAATGTTGTCCTGCTCCACCAAAATCAAATGGATCAAACAGAGCTTTGATATGTCAATAATTATTTCAATACAGAGCCTTTATGGAGAAAAATCAGGAATGAGCTGCCTGATTCATTTAATGAATGTTTTGAAGGTTTTGAAGCTTTCAGCTGTTCTGAGATTGAGAGAGGGCTTCCTTAAGGCTCCTCAGTGTCCGACAGTTGTACCCTCGTCTGGGGGCCTGAGGGACGCTGAAGTATGTCGTAGCTGCTTAGCCACGGGTCATCAGAGTTGAAAAGAGAGGATCTGCAAAAGCCAGCATGACCAGTGGATCTATGTAAGAAGAGGGGAATAACGAGTGTGCATATATACACACTCACAGACGACCAGACACAATTACACGCTTACATACAATAAGGGACACACAAATGTGTACATGCTCCAGTTGGCTGTCCCATTATTTTTAGCATGATTGTAAAATCACAAAAAGACACTCGGAAGCTGGAGCATAATCCATAAATAATAATTTGGCATGGGTGAAAAAACTTGGAATTTATCACATGGGTGATCAATCTATCGGGTAAGATTGCCAGTAGAAGAGTGTGTTGTTAGGGAAAGATACAAAGATATTGTATTGTCTGGATGGATATTTAATATAATAATATGTGAGAATGTGATCAAGGAGAACATTGCATACCCATACAGACAGCATTTTCAGTAAACATTAATTACTTTTTTTCTTGCTATGTCTACCCATACAGTATCTTGAATTTATAAGGTGCCATATACACAGATAAATCCTTATGAGGCGACTTTGGAATGTTTTAAAAATCTGATGAATGTATCGAGAACCACATGTTCCTTCAGGGATGTGTCTGTGTTGTGAACTCACATATGACTACAGATCAATAAAGGATCTGGTTGTGGCTTTGAAAGTTAAAGCAGCATTTGTAAGATCTCGTTGAAAGTGATAAACACCAACACTGCTGCTTTAGCGTGTGAGGGAAATAGAAAAAAAAGACGCTTCACACTCTCACCAGCACACACTCCTACTTCAAAGCACCTGCAGATACATTTACCTAATTAAAAATCTGATTTTTAATCTGATTCAGTTCATATTGAATAAACAGTTTCAGCTTCTTTCCTGCCAAGTGGTTCAAGTGGGTTTAAGAATATTTGATCCACTAATTGACCGCTTTGAGGTAACATACATGCAAGTTATCTTTAGACCTTTTGTTAGCGTCACGTGGTAAATACTAATGGTGCAATAGAAGTCTACATCATCCTTTGCAAATTATATTGTTCACTGGTGTTAAAATCCTACTAGAAAATACAGTCTTTGATGCACCAGCCTTTAAAATCTATCATGTACATGCAGCAGCAGTGATGCCATGTGGCTGGTTTGGTAAACGGTGCCATGCTAGACTGGCACATTGTTATGGTTTATATTAAAAAGCTAATTAGACACAGACTCATTACAGGCTTACCTCTCGATACAGTGTGATGTGCGCCTCTAAATTCTTCTCTGAATCACGTGAGCATTGCACAGTTCCAAAAAAAGGCTACAGAAGTGTGTGGTCTGGCCATGTGCTCACCACATCTGCACTGACTCAGTCTGTGTGTGTGTGTAAGAATGAGAGATAAAGAGATAGAAAGAATAGGGAAATCTACATGAAATGGCTAAATTAATTGGAAAATAAAATCCTGCATTAAGCAAAGAACAGAGGAAAGAATGGATGAAGGAAAGGAGGACGGGGTGGAAGCTGGCTGAAGCGGTATTGAGTCTTGCCTATGAGGCTGCAGCCTCTTAGAGCGATGACAGCCCCCTACCTACTACTGACAACACCCCTGCAGCCCCGAAGTACCCCTCCTTTTCCTCACTACTCTCTGCATGCTAGCAGTAATGGTAATCTGTTCAGTCTGATTTACTGAAAATGTGTGTAATTTCCTTAAGCTGCCAAACTTTTTCTTTGTCTCTCTTTTTTTTTTAAACACACCAAGGTTTTTTTTAAATTCCTGCAGACATGTATTGAATCATTGGCATTGACAGATATATTAATAAATAAATGCCTGTGCAAATGGGGGTGTGGGGGATGTCTTTGTGGACTTCTCCCTTATTATTATTATTATTATTATTATTATTATTATTATTAGTAGTAGTAGTAGTAGTATTAAGGGCAGGTAGCATTGCCATCTCACCCCTACAGAGTCTTTGGAGCTTGGGGTTACTGTCTGTGTGAGTTTCCCATGTTCTCTCAGTGTCCGTGTGGTTTTCCTCCATGTCTTCCTGCGTCCTCCCACCTCCCAAAAAGTAGGTAAATTGGCTCCTCTAAATTGCAGATAGTGTCAATAAGTGTGTGAACGTGTGTGTGTGTGTGTGTGTGTGTGCGCGCGTGGTGCACAGTGATGGACGTAGATTCTACCCAATGTTACACCTAATGTTACACCACCAGGGTGTAGTCCCACCTCACACCCAGTGTTCCCAGGGATAGGCTAAGGATTTACCAGACCGCTATAAAGTGGCTACTGAATTTGTAGTTTTGTACTTTTTTCTTTTTAAAGAAGTCGAATCATTTGTTATACTTTGCCACAATGCCCTCTATGGTCATAAAAGTCTTCAAATCTGTAGACTGGTGCCGGATTCTGTATTAATATAAGCCTGAAAGACTATGTCTATTTCACCGTGTCTCAGTCATTACTCTCACAAATCTGTAGAATGCACCTATTTATATTTTTTCTGAAAATATCTGGAATGAATTGTACATAAACACCAGTTTATTCATTAGTGCTATTTATCAAGTCATTTTAGCATGACACTTCTTAGCCAAATTGAACAACACAAGCCAAAGTAAACACATAAATATACTATGCAATCTAAAAGGAAAAAAACACATCAGATGTCAAAAGCTCATCAATTACTCCTTCAATTTACTTGATGCCAGCCATCAAGTGGATCCACCAATTAGCCTGGACAGTCCAGCCCTTTTGCTCACATAAAGCAATCTGCTGCAGGAAGTGCTGCCGTGCCTCTTCCTCATTCTGGTCTTGCTGTAGAGCATTACGCAGGTAGCGCATGTCCTGTGCCGTGCTGAGCTCGGGGATTCCTGTCAGCAGCATGAGGGAGAAGAGGGTGACCAGCAGGCGGGACTGGTTGCGCAGAGACAAGTAGGCCTGTATACAAGTTTCCTGTGTGATAAGAAGAGAATAGAACAATAGCTGCTTGTCCCTTGTGTTCTGTTTATCAGACACGCACAAGTCTTACATCTGGTGAACAAAAATAAGTTCTCTAATACTGTAAACTGTTTTACAGTAACTGTTTCAGTGAACCTGTGCCCACTTTGGCCTCAAATTGAGAGGAGTGGAACCCAGTGTGGTCTTCTGCTGTATATATGTAATACTTTGGATTTGTTAAGTGATAAACAACTTTAAAGCTCAGCTTCCAGATACTGTATATCAAGAATATGCTTACAAAGCTCTCCAATATCTAAGTCATTGTTGGTCTTAAAAAGGATTCAGGTTAGAGGAATTTACAGTGGGTAGCTTGATTGTGAATGCCAGGTTTCACATGCACACATTTCATACACAGTTCACACCCCTCATAATATTACAGTGCTGGAGATATTTTAAGAAATTGCACAAACCTTAAATCTCTGGAAGTAGAGACTTGAATGTTTATTCACTCTACCCATAACATACAGAAAGTCGGGAGTGAGGACAAAGGGGACCCTTTCTCTGCTCACACCCAAGAAGCTCTTGGTGTTGCCCAGGATGTGCCCAAAATCAATGTGGAACAGATTCCCTTTGAATGACAACACAACTTACATGAAGAACTGAAATTAAATCATTCTGAAGTGCATGAGTGTTGCATTGTGTGTAAATGGTTCTTGAGACTAGATCATCTTTTATTACTAGAATTGTCTCTACTAGTGCTTTTCCTTACCTTGGTTTGTTATCATTATATTGTCATTGTGCCGATCACCAATGCCCAACACATATGTGGCCACACAGTATCCAGCACATGAAGTGACAAACTTCTCCATTGCTTGATAGTGCTGGAGCAACAACAGTGGAACATGGCAACATGGAACACAAGAAAAAAGTTTTTTTGGATTTGAGAACAGAAATCAGCACTTACTGTTTTATCATAATTCAATAATTAATGAAGATGCTCAGTTTGAAGGAAATCATAAAAAATGAATCATTTACAGTACAAGAGCACACAAATAAAATGGTGTGGGTATGGGTGATAACTTTACTAGCACTATACCTTCTCCTGTAGGGGACACATTCCCTTGAGCCACTCAAACAGGGCATTATTTTTGAATGCTCCTGTTGTCCCACCTTGAATCCTCTGAATAGCCGCAATTGTAACAGCATCTCTCACAATCTCAATCATACCTACATGAGAAAAAACACTTATAACCAGAGTTTTACATAGGTTGAACTTGATTTTTTTAAATTTAAACTATGAAGATAATATCTTTGTTTAACTCAGAAGAGTAGGATTGTTCTTATTATGGATGTAACTGGGTATGAATACATTATTCTGAATGAACAGATAATAATGGATAATAATATATATAGGAGATGCACTATTTGTTTTTTTAAGAAGGCTTGCCAGAAAGGTAACAGGATCTTAATCTGGTTAAGACTAAAGGTGTGCATTGGGACTGGGGTCCCATGGGACGCGAGAAAGATGTCGCTTGAGCAGAAGGTTCTTACTTTCATGCGGGTGAAAGTGAGCGCTCAGATATGATGCTCAGAGAGCGCTCAGGTTTAGGTCATGCCCACTTCGGGTTTAAATGTGAATACAGATACGGACACAAGCACTTGGAGCACTAAACGGGTACAAATTCAGACAGCAGCTTTGAATTACACCCTTAGTTCTTATGTACCTATTTGATATCCTGTTGAGATACAGCCATAGGGCATCAGGTTGAGATCCAAGCAGTTTTCCTGCCAAATTGAGTCCATCACCATCAGTGTCTATAAAGCAGTACGAAACCATATATGTTCAACGCTTTTCTAAGTTTTATGAGACATGGATATGATAAAATGAGTATTAATGAGAGTATGAATTAGCACTTGGCAGCCACATAGATGTATTTTACAGTTCTGTTTAGGCTGAATTATGAAATCTACCTGAATGATGAGCATGTCCTGTCTGAGGTCATCGCCTTGCTTAAAGATGATACCCACTGGACAACCAGCTGATGCCTCTGACTCCACATG
The DNA here is from genome assembly GCA_022985145.1 of Pangasius djambal. Classification (NCBI taxonomy): domain Eukaryota; kingdom Metazoa; phylum Chordata; class Actinopteri; order Siluriformes; family Pangasiidae; genus Pangasius; species Pangasius djambal. The sequence continues at coordinate 10,370,734 of CM040990.1, read as the reverse complement.
GGAGAACTCAAGCCAGAGGGGCTTCTTTTTGGAAGCCATCACTTTACATTCCTTCAGCTGTAATATGTGTTGTATCTGGTTAGGAGCTAACACTTAAAATGTTAAAAGGCTCAAGACTTCAATTAAAAATGTGATCATTTCAAATATGAAAAAAAAAATTCTAATTATAACTCACAATGATTGCACCTGCCCTGACCCTTGGATCAAAAGGCACCTGGAATTCAGGAGGGAAACTGTACTCCTGCAGTATTTCTTGAAGTTTCTGAGCAGCTGATACAGAGAGGAAGCAATAAGAATTACATTCATTTTATTATGAATTTTGAAAGAAATTGTGTGCTTGTTACCTAACGGTGAAAGAGTGCTTTTTTCTGGATACAGTGTCTTCACCCTGATAGCCACTTCATGCAGGATCTTGACAACTTGAACTTGATGCTGTAAACTTGTCAGCATAGCCTCACCACAGCCCAGGAGGTACGCTTCCAATATGACTGCCATGCGCTGGCGGAAAAATGGGCAACCTGCCACCTCACTCCGCAAGTACCAGAAGAAGAAGTGTCCTACTCGCTTGCTCTGTGTTGCAAATTTTGACCGTTAAAGCATGCCATCATATATACTAACCAGCCACTTTATTAGGAACACCTGTACCTCTGCTCATTTGTGCAATTATGTAATCATGTGACAGCAGCGCAATGCATAAAACCATGCAGATATACAGTAGTTCAAGCTCTAGGTGACTGTGGCATGGTTGGTGTCAGATGGGCTCAATTAAGGGTTTCAGAATCTGAAAAACAAATAGTACTTGACTATGTCGATGGGGATGCCTCCGCCAACAAATCTGATCCTACTTGTTACTCATTTGTATGCCAGAAATACCCTTAAAATATACTTCAGATGAAAAACATTTGCTCGGACCTTGACTCTGTTTGGATTAAAATCTAATCAACTGCTGGTTACAATGATTATTCCATGTAAATCCTACGGACATGCAAGAACTACTTGTTCTTGAGATACTGCACTAACAAGAATTTCGGACAGATGCTTGGATGGACTGTCACACAGACCAGTGGATGCCCGGACGGACCAATGGCAAAAATCTTAGATAGCCAGAAAATTGGCATTGAGTTCTTGAACATGAACATGTAAGTGACATATTTTTATGACAAACAGGGAGGAAGCTATTGAATGAAAACTATTTCAATTCCAAAAATCAAATCAGTTCACTTGCTGGGTACAATGATAATTCTTATCAACCCTACAAACATTTAACCACTCATTCTTGAGATATTGTGCTATTGACCATCTCGGACACATGGGTGGACTCGAAAATATAATGCCTCCACCACTCAATGGGAGAGGCATAAAAAGTGAACATTATTTCTTATTTCTGATGAGAGAAGACAGAGGAGAATGGCCAAACTGGTTAAAGCTGATAGCAAATAACCGCTCTTTACAACCATGGTGAGCAGAAACTCACCTCAGAATGCACAACAACTCAAACCATGAGGTGAGTAGACTAGAACAGCTGAAAACCACATAGGTTCCACTCCAGTCAGCTAAGAACAGGAATATGAGGCTACAATGAAATTTTTTTCAATGTATTTATATAGCGCTTTTAACAATGGAAATTGTCACACAGTGATCACGGGCTCATCAAAATTGGACAGTTGAAGATTGGAAATCAGATGAATATCAACTGCTGCTGCAACATTCAGATTTTAGGGTCAGAATTTGGCATCAGCAGCATGAATCAATGGACCCAGAGTGCCTTTTGCCCTTAATACCAATCAAGCATTGTTTGAATACCACAGTCTATCTGAGTTTATGGCCCATTTTTTGCAATGCATAAGTCATCTCAACCTGGTTTCATGAACATTCATTGGCCTCCCCAGATCCGACTACAACAGAGCACCTTTGGGATGTAGTAGAATGGAAGATTAACTGCTTGAATGTGGAACTGACAAAACCGAAGCAATTATGTGATGCAATCATATCAACATGAGCCATAATCTCAAAGAAATGTTTCCAACACCAATTGAGGCTGTTCTGAGAGCAAAGGGAGGTTCTACCCAGTATTAAAATGGACTTCCTAATAAAAATGGCCAGTAAATGCAAGCTCCATGCTAAGATTTGTAGTGCTATCAGATACTTTTTTTGAGGTTTTGCAGCTGACTTACCCTGAGTGCCCTTTGAATTAGGAATCTTGCCAGATAGCTGTCATGGTATGGTTCTACCTTGAGGGTCTATGAAGAAGATAATGTGGCATGACATATTGTTGAATTGTACAGAGGTGAATAAATAAGTACTCATAATATGTGATATGTAGGATATGCTGTATAATACAGCTAGCAAGTAACGCTTGTTAATAAGACATAGGCCCTAGATTCAGCCTTCTTATAGGTACATTTGGTGTATTGTGATATGGCACATTTTACTTTAAAATTAGTATTGCCTTTAAAACATAAGAGTAGTCTTGTTTATTTGCCTCATTAGAGTTGTTGTAGTTCAGAGCTGTATTGTTTCCTGGGATGAAGTCTTTGCTGCAGTGCTTAAAAAAACCCTGTGTCAGGCTTGAAAAATATATGTATGCATGGTATATTATTTAAAAAAAAGGCCAACTGCTGCATTTGTTTAATGTTATTTTGGAACTAATTGTACCTTAATGTCCAATTGATCAAATGTTTTAGGAGACTTTAATATTTGTAATTATGTCTTATAAAGTTAAGAAGGCAATAACATTAGATGAATGGAAAAATTACAACACTTGTCACTTTATTGTTTAAGTTTCAGTACCTACAAGAGGGCAAATGAAAAGTCCTATCCTATCCTATCCATAAATCTTCTAGTTAGATATAATTATATAAAGTCAGATATAAAAGATATAATTAAGTAGGCATTCTCACTTGAATCACAACATCCAGTTTTGGAAAGAGTCTATACAGTGTATTCCTCTTGGAGTTAGATGTTCAATTTTACATAAAATTTATACTCTAATCAAATAGTTGAACTATCAATGATCTTGAAAGTGACTTGGAAACTCATCAGGTGGGCTTTTAGACTCTATATGTCTTCTTACCTGTACTAGTTGCAGTAGGTATCTTAGTACCTCCTCATTGGACATCATCTCCAATCTTCGGACAGCCAACCTTCGAACCTTCTCATCTGTGTAATCAACACTAAGCAGCTCCAAAGCAACAGGCAGTTCCAAGTCATCAGGCTCCAAGTGAATCAGTAGCCAGTGAACATCCTGGACAGCACTGGGATCCAACCAATCTACTGTGCGGAGAAACTGAGGAAGGTTTGAAGCATAACAAACGCTCACTTCCCTGAACCTTTTTAGGCAGTGATTGTCTAAAGAGTTTGCTTGTAAAGACATATGACCTGGCAAGGATTGGCTGGATCCAGTCACATGAAGAGGTGAGATGGGATTAGTTGAAGTAGATATTACAGTAGAAGGCATGATGTTGGATGACACCCTGCTATGGGGTAGCACAACAGAGAAGCTGTAGCGATCCAGTAGAAATGTGATTGCCATGGATTTGGCCACATCAGGGTTGGTGGCAGTAGAGAGTTTATCTGCCTCATAGGTGAATGCTTCTTCTTCCTGTTCTGGGAAGGACCACATATGCAACGTATGGGACCCTTGGCTTAGGAGAGATCTGTGGTCAATCAGCTGAAGGTTTACAAAATATAATACTTTCTCTTTTCCTTTCTGGTAATCTGGAACTTTGTATCCAGGGTAAGAGGACTTAGATTCTCTAGTGGGGGCTGTATCCATGCTGCTGGAATTAATTGTGAAGCCTAGTTTAGCTCCGCGAGGGATATCTTTCAGAGGGATATCAAACTCCAGCCAAGTGTTCCACAAGACCTCTTCTGCAAATTCCTTTGACGAGGAACAAACTGATGATACCACCTTACTGCCATAAATAATTGAAGCCTCTACATAAATATGTTGAGGGATTTTGCTTGGCAACTCAGGAATATCAATCCCAAGGAGCTTTACCCTTAAGTTCCTCTCACAATCCCAAAGGGATATCATTACAATTTCTTCCATTTCTTTCCCCTCAAATGAGATTTCTTCATGGGAACTAGAGAGACCCGTAAGACTGTCAACCTGGGGCCAGTATTCCTTTCTTACTGCATCATCTGGAAGTGAGGCTATGGCAACCACATTGAGGTGAAGCTCCTTCACATTTTTCAGGCAGTGTCGGACCCAGAGAAAGTCTGAAAGTTGGAAATCTCCACACAGGAACTCCTCTCTGCCACAGACTTTGAGAGCATGATTAGCTGACCATTTCAAAAAACACTGGTCTTTTGAAGGCATTGATTCCCAAAGAACCATAAGGAGGTCACTAGGAGTATTAAACAAATCAGCTTTAACATGTATACTTGTATTATTGTAATTTACAATTACTGGTAGCTTGCGTTTAAGTTGATCTTGCTGGTCTTTTGGAATTGGTGCAGAAGTTGTCCAGGGCTCTGTAGCATAAGCCAGAGGATCCCGTTTTTTTAATTCTTCCTTACGTGGTGTGGCAAACTTTCTGCGGGTGAAACTCAGCTCACTTAAACGATTACCTGCTGCACAGTCAAAATCATAACCGATTAGTTCATTTAGAATCTGCTGGTATTCCATCCTCTCTTCCGGGTTATCCTGCTTTGCCAATACTGTAATCTTGGCTGTTTGGTATCCCTCATTGTTTTGAAACCAGGGTGCATCCAGTGTTTTCAGCACCTGACAGTCATCATAAATTTCATATTGATCTTCCCCCTTTGTGTACAATAGACTATACTTTTCAGGATCGAGAAACCCGAATGGATCTTGGAACTTCCTGGTCTCTTGTACACGCATGCAAAGCACCAGGCGAAGCTGCTCTACAGTGCACTGGGCTGGGAGTTTCACTTCTATAGGCTCTTGTTCCCTTGCAACCTGAGGTCCCTCCTTGGTGGGTAACTCACACGTAAACACCAGGCTGTGCTCAGCGCAGTGCAGATGTTCAGAAGTTACTTTAGATGTGGATAATTTTTGCTGCCATTTCTCCAATTTCATCGCCATATCTGCTGAAATGATACCTTCATGATAATTTTTATAGTATACATACATACATGCATAAAGAAAGTCTACACATCCTCATTAAAATCGCAGGATTTGCAATATAAAAATTGAAGCCAAGATAAATCATATCAGATCTTTTTCCACCTTTAATGTGATAGAGCATCAATAAAATTCAAGTGAACAACAAATTAAATGTTTCAGGAAAAAAAGAAAAAGATAACTAATACCTTTTGTTTGTAATACAGCACTCAGTCTTTTTTTAAGAGTCTACCAACTTTGCACATCTTAATTTGGCAGTTTTATTTCAGTAATCTATTAGCTTGCATGGGGATCTCCTGTGCACGGCTCGCTTCAAGTCATTCCACAGGTTTATGATAGGATTTAGATCTGTGCTTTGACTGGGCCATTCCAAAACTTTGATCTTCTTCTTCTTCTGAAGCTATTCCTTTGTTGACTTGAACATGTGCTTTGGGTCATTATTGTTTCTGGAAGGTGAAATATTTCTTCATCTACAGCTGTCTAACAGAGGCCTGCAGGTTTTGTGCCAAAGCCAAAATAGATTGGAATTTGGAGCTAGAAATGTTTACTTCTTTCTTGACTACACCCTCAGTTCCAGCTGAAGAGAAGCAGCTGCATAACATGATACTGCCACCACCATGCTTCACCATTGGTTTGATGTTCTTTGGGTGATAAGCTGTCCTGTTTCTGCACCAAACATATCTTTCTGGAGTGGAGGTGATATATTTTCTTATATTATATTTCCTTATATTTAAATACAGCCATAAATGTGGGCACTATGCATGAAAGGGATATGTATATGTATAAACTCTGTATAAACTCATATAGTATGTGAAAACCTTAAATCAGTGTTTTGAAAATGAATAGATCTCTAATACATAGTTCTGAGTTGTAACATACAATTCAATATTTGTATTATTACACTTTTTACAGTTATTAAACAGTTTTTAAATGTAACACATTTTAATTGTTTATTTTTTTTACTTCCATTTTTTAGATCAAAAACTAAAATCCCTATTGTGATGATAACATATTTTATACAAATGAAATTTGACATTATACATTATATATCATTTTGTAGTGTGTGCTATAAAGAGCCATCTGAAACTAATAAATGAAGTACTCTGAAAGCACTTCATTTTTTTTTACACCTTGCCATTTCTTGCATCTTGTATCTGTATTGTATCTTGTCAGTATTTTTACCACATGCATTAACATTTGTAGTGTAAGTGTGTCTCCAGTGAGTAAATGAAATCCAATTGCTGTATCACCAGTAAAATGCAAATCAGCTTATCATCAGTAATATGTTTTCAGTTTGTATCTTTATATCTTCAAAATGTCTTCATGACTATATACTACAGTTTGGGCATGAGAACTAAAGACTGGTGGGAGCAGATCAAGCACTGTTTAGGTTGTCAAATGTGCTTGGAGAGAGGGCTCAATTGCATTGCATGTTGTATAACACCTGGCTAAATTGGATCTTAGAGCTTTTGACGTGGTCTGAGAATCTAATTTTATTCTGTTCTAAATGCAGCAAGGGTTTTTGTATCATTTGTTTTGCATTTGTATCTGCATTTTTATCTATACATATACTATAATCCTGATATAGATTTGCACTGTAGTGAGAAAATTATGTAACAAATAGCTTCTGACATTGATACATAGAGTGAAATGATTCCTAAAACCAGTTCTGTCACATTTCTTTATGCTGTGTACCAGGCTTAAGTTTAAGCTTAACCCTTCCCTGCTATCAATTTATCTACAGAGAGACAAAACAGTCTGACCTAATGTGATGTATAATTTCAGGGAAAAAAACATCTGGTTTATTTTTTCCTGTGTTTCCAACTATTAGCTAAAGTGCATTGTAAAGCATTCTGAATGGCAGGTATTTATTTGATTTATTTGATTTTCTCTATTGGCTTTTAGAGTCAATAGTCATAAATATGTTATTAAATAAAGTAAAAGTGTATCATCTCCTATTCTTTACAGCTATACAGTAGGTTAAATTTAACTTGCTACTTTAAGTTTAAAAATGACAAGTAATAATTCTTACCTGAGATTTTGTCAGTCCGTCTCTAGCGAGTGTGCATATCATTTCCCTTACAGTAAGAGTTCAGTATAATTGGAATGTTTGCAGTGTGGGTTTTTACTTCCTCATTCTTTATACCTGCTAGGAAGAAAAATCTGTCATGAGCTCCTTCCTCATATTGATTTCACATAAAGGCCTCTGTTATCTTTCTGGTAAACTTGGATTTTTAATCACATGGGCAGTCCTACATAAAGGGAGCCTAAAAAAACTTTGTTGTATGCAATGCAGTATATTTCTGCCTGTTTTGAGTTTATAAGCAGTTCCGCTTACTGGCCACTGTGTGCCACTGAAAGTAGGAAGTATAATGATAACGCAGCTCCCTCCAAAGCATATGCAACAATAAAGCAATGAAGTAGTCATGTTTCCTCATGTTTACTCATGGACTTAAAGGTGGAGCCAGCAATTTTTAATTCAGGAAACTTGTTTTTGTACAAATTTTTGTAAGTAATTTTGACATTCTGTCAGCTGTCAATAAAACATGAGAGAACAAAAAAAAAATATTTACAACCACTATCAAACCTGTGCCTCTTCACCAACAAAAAGAGATTTGAGGCATGTTTTAGAGGAAACAATAAAGCACTAAAATCCTTTCCAAGTGGTAGCAAAACAACAGGATTTTCTTGAAGGGTTGTAGCAGTGTGATTGTGCTGTATTTTTCTATGATGAAGATGTCTGAGTGTGAATAGCCTGTACACACACCCAGACCCAGACAAGATTTGGAGCCTTAAGTCTCTCAGGTAAGTCATATCCAAAATCCAATTTATATGCCATAAATCATTACTGCGGTGGGGCATAACTAATCTGGGCAATTTAAAATGGCTGGGGAGTTAATAGTGGAAAAAATGAAGCCTAAATTTACATCATACTTCATGGCTGACCCGGCGCTCTGACCCCAATTACCTAACAAGCTGGGATATGCGAAGAAAAAAATTAGGGTCTTTAGGGTTTACACAAAATGGCACGAATGACAAAAAAAAAGAAAAAACACCCGGTGAGCTGAAGTTCTGTGGGTGAAAATGCTTTGCTGATGAGCGAGGTCATATGAGAATGACCAGACTGGTTCAAGCTGAACAGAAGGCTACTGTAACTCAGATAACCACTAAAACAAATAAATCAAACATATAAAATGTAAATCTGTATCTAACCCTCAGGAATCTTAGTTGAGCATTCTATGCAAATGATGTGGTTCCTATAGAGAATCAACACTTTCAGAGGAACAGGAATAGCTGTTGTTTATTGTTAATGTTTGCTTATGTTCCTTGGTGGCTTGATTGTGTGGATTGGCTACTCTAAATTGAGTGTGTGTGTGTGTGTGTGTGTGTGTGTGTGTGTGTGTGTGTGTGTGTGTGTGTGTGCACGGTGCCCTGCAATGGCCTGGCACCCCATTCAGGGTGTATTCCCATCTCACCGGATCCACCACGACCCTCACAAGAATAAAGTGGTTACCGAAGATGAATGACTGAATGAATGAGTTTTCAGTTTTGTATTTTAATTTAATTTAATTTCATTTAACTTTAAATAAATGTGTAGGTCCTTTCTACCTGCAGCCATCAGTCTGTACAACTCTGCACATAACATCATTTTTTCTGCACTATTTCTTGGAGGACTTTAAGAATTATGTTCAATCCAATGCTCCACAGCAACATTTTTGCACACTGTTATAACCTGCATATGAGTGTATCTGGTTATATTCTGTCCCATTTTGCACATAAATCTATATTTCTGTGTTTTCTACAGTTGTTGTATATTTGCACAGTTGTTTATTTATTTATTTATTTATTTTAATTATTTAAATACTCCTTTGCTGCTATACTGTTTTGTTTTATTATGTTTTATATTATCAAATTCTGGTTTTACAACGTGCCTGAAAATCATAACTGTATTAGGTAAGTTTTTATTTTCTTTTTTCTATAAATTTATGGCGGATGATCACGAATTGAATGTGCATACCGCCACCTACTGGACAACTGAGGGGAAAGAGTGGAGATATTTGAAAAGTTGGGCGGGGCTAACCTGCAGCGCTCAATCACAAATGACTAATTGAATTGACAGGTGTGGCCTGATTGGTCCGCCATGTCACCTGACGCAGTATAAGAACCCTGGAGTACTTCCGCTGACGTTTGTAATTGACGCTTTGAGGGAAGTATGTCAGGTAACATGGCTGAAAACGCTGCGGGCCTTGATGTTGGAAATGCTGTAGATTCTGCAGGTTGGTCTCTTTAATTGGAAGCGAAAAGAGACTACAGCATAAACTTTGAGCAAAAAAAAAAAAGTATAAATATTTTCTGGTGCTTTTCCTGTTCTTAGAAAAGGAAAACGCAGGTACGAGTGAAGTTTGGAGGCCGAAGTTTGAGTGGCGCTCCAAGCCCTGTCTCACTGTAGCCGCTGTCCGCCCTTTACCGAGGAGTGGGAGCTCTGACATGAGTACATCAGCCAGCCTGTACCACTTACTGTTTCTAGCGCTGTTCTCTTCCACTGTTCTGCTTTATCTGATCAGATTAACGCGTTGTTTTAGGTCAGAATCGCCCGCTGTCTCCTGCTCAAACGTCTTTATCCTCACCTAGAAGAAGCCCAGGCATTTCCTCCCCATCACCACAGATCAGGTTAGACCGCAACACTTTCCTTTCTAATCAGAGCTTAAATCACTTTATATCTGCACTTTACTCAAGTTTCCTCAGTTTTCTCCTAGTTTTTTATTTAACAAAATACAAAAGTGAGGTCTAAACTTTGCAGTTTTAAATTGCAAATTGAAGATGAAAGTTCATGTGCGTTCATTTATTAGGAACACGTGTACACCTGCTCATTTATAGATATTAGAGAACAGCAGTTATCCAATCAGGCAGCAGCACAATGCCTAAAATCCTGCAGCTACAGATCGAGCTTCAGCTAATTCACATCTAACTTCAGAATGTAGAAAGTGTGATCTGACTTTTTGTGGCATACTTGTTGGTACCAGAAGGGCTGATTTGAATATTTCAGAAACTGCTCTTCTCCTGGCAATTTAACATGAGTCTTGGAGGTCTTTAGATAGGCTTCAACAGGAGAGTGCCACATCAGATTACACTACTGTCAGCCAAGAAAAAGAATCTGAGGCTCTCATGGGCACAGTCACCCAAACTGGACAGTTGAACATTTAAAAAAAAAAAAAAAAAAAAAAAAAAAATTTCACCTGGTCGTCTTCCAGTCTTCAGCTGTCCAGTTTCGGTAAGTCTTTGCCTAAGATGGCCTCAGAGTTCTGTTCTTGCCTGGCAGGAGTGGAACCCAATGTGGTATTCTGATGTAGCCCATCCACCTAGAGGTTGGATGTTTTGTGCTTGCTGAGATGCTTTTCTGCTCACTGTGGTTGTAAAGAGTGCTTGAGTTACTATATCCTTCCTGGCAGCTCAAACCAATCTGGCCATTTTTCCTCTGACCTTAAAGGTGTTTGTGTGAATCCTAGATCAGCAGTTTGAAATGTTCAGACTAGCCCATCTACCTATATCCATGCCACGATCAATGTGAGATTGATGCTACATGATTGAATGTGCAGGTGTAACCACCCATGCAGTTATCTATGGTGTCCCTAATAAAGTGAACTGTGAGTGTATACCTGACCTTGAATGTACTGAATCACCATGTATAAATTCTAGATCCAGTGTGACCTGTTTCAGTCCTTCTCAGTCCTAGATAAGCAAAGAGGCTTTTTTTTTTTTTTAAATAATTTGCTCTTTCATGGACTGAAGGTCGAGGCACATGTTCAGGAGAAATTGCACTCGGTTCTGTCCCTTCTCCTTTGATTTGCGTGACTCCATGCGAAGAGTTGCCCGTGAGCGAAAGCTGGAGAAGCTGAGGCTGATGGAGGAAAGTCGTCAGGCAGTGGTTGGTTTTTCTACCATCAGTCACTTGCCTGTTTCATTCATAAGGCTTTTTTTTTTTTAATTATAAATAAAACCACTAACCCTCTTGGCAGGAGGACTAATTTTACCTTGTCTTGTTGCTGTTTAAAGGCTGTCACATTTAGAGCCAACCCAGTGAGGAAGTACAAACCACTGGTACTGAAGCAGAGCACGCGTCAACTCACAGTCCCCCGATCGCCCTTCTCCAGTGGTGACCCATGAAAATAGATGGAAAATGTCTTTTAGATGTATATATTTCTTTAAATCTAATTTTATGTTTTGTATAATAAAACTATCCAAGGGAATGTTTTTCAAGCAGTGTCACATGTTGATTTGATGCATTTTAAGCCTGAAATAAGGAAACGAGTCATTTTAATGTTTACTTAAACTAAATGAGTAAACATGTCATTAGCATGTTAAATCAACAGATCAGTACAGATTTAAAGGTGAGACTGGATTTTAAATCCCACTGGTTGACTGGAGTGCAACACTGAGGTGAAGTGCAGAACTGCAGCATGGCTGTAGATGAAAGCTAGCAATTTGGTCATGTTCACTGACTGCTTGGGTGGTGTGTTAACTGACTTTCAGTTTAAAAGGAAAAGCAGGTAGGCTGCTTCACATAACCAATTCGTAATTAATTTCTTGGACATACTACTACACCATGGTTGTCAAGCTTTGTATTAATATCTGGTCCAGAGTTTATTCGATGTTTTAAAACATCAGTGACTAATGTTTCAAAGGTATACTTGCTTCAAAAATCACAGAACACAACTTTAACTGCAATTAATAAAATCTATAGAATGGTAAATCTAAATTTATTAATCAAGATTTAGCAAAAGTGCTATTTGTGTGGTGGTGTAATATTTTGTATACACTCTAGAATGGAGTCCTTTACCTTTCATCATTCATGCACACCTGGTTTTAACCTGTTGGGGCTCTCTTTTAAAGGGTTGGGTCAGAAAAAAGGGATGAGTGATGCCTTAATTTTACTAACAAAGTGGAAGTATCCAGCCAAAAAATGTACTCAAGTGAAAGTAAAATGGTACTTAAGTTTAAAACAGTAGATGAAAAGCAGATCAAATTAAGTAATGTTTTCATGTGAACTCAAGCTCCACACTGCAGTCCAGTGTCCTATCCATCTTCAGATGCACATGAAGAGCTATAGTGCTAACTGTGTTGTGTAGCAGGTGAAGGTCACAACAGATGATCAAATGGCATGACCCTTGATGGCTTTTTGTACATTTACGAACTTTGGATGCTTAAAATGTTAAAATAAAATGTAAAAAACTGTGCAGGAGCCTATTTGATGTATAGTGTACAGTCACTGGCTTGATGAGGGAAGATTTGAGAGAACCTTCAAGATTTGTAATAAGTACTTTTGATGGTTTAATAATGTTAGGAGTAAAGTGTTTTTTCTCAGAAATGTAATTAAGAGTACAAGTATTAAATTTCAATATCACTCGAGTAAAAGTATAAATAATACTTAAGTATAGTAACAAAGTACAATTGCTCAGATTACTTGAATTTCAGCCCTGCTTATTTAAGCTTATCTTTATTTCTCTTTGTGAAATTTTGTTTCACTTTTCTGAGCCACATAAACCAGCTCAATGTTTTGTCTTAATTACCTAGATTCAGATGGTTTAAACCTGTTCAGTGCCTAAAAATGTACATTCACATTGTAACTACATCTAGAACAAAATGCTAAACCTCACGAGAAACACTGAGTCTGAACGAGTGAGGGTGATGTGGTTGGATTTCGCTCCTGGCGTTCTTAGCTCTTCTAATTAAGTCATGTGACTTGCAAATTAGCAAGCTTGTGTTGATCTGTCCGTGCAAAGTTCTGGTAGATATGAAGAGGAAGTAAAAATATAATTACCACAGATAATCTGTAATTATGTAGTTACTTAAAAATGTGGTTCTGGAAGATTGTCAGGACATCACACCTAAATTCCACACAGTAAATCAAATCTGAGCCTGTGTGACCTTTTATTTTTGGAATTTGACAATATAATTTCTGGAAATTAAGAACAATTTTCAAGCATTTAAAAAAAAAATAATTTGCATTTATTTTAATATTTAAGTGTGTCAATTTGGTCATATTTTAGAGGATAAAATCTGAAAATTTTATTAGGGGAAAAGTTGAATATTTGTATTTAATTGTATTTAACTAAATCACTTAAATAGTAGTTATTAGAATAAAGTACATTTCTAGACATGAAAATGTCATCCATGTGCTTCCCTGCTCATATTTATGGCAGCATTAAACATAACTGGCCTTTAACTTTTGTGCGATGGTTATAAAGGCAGTGTTGGAGATGGTGAAAGTTTGTTATAAAAAATATGCACCCAAACAATCCAATTGAATTTGAAATTTATAAGTTGTACATCTGTATATGAATATCATGATTGTAACTGCAAAACCAGGATGCCAAAATAATGTTAGTCCTCTTTTCTAAAAGCCTGTGTTCAGGTAGTGTTAATCCATCTTGACCCACTCTTGCAACACTATTGACTTCAAGGACACATGGGTGAAAGGGTCTGAGGAGGGGACGAGGTGGAGGGTCTCAGCTCCACTTCCCTTATTTAGTTTGAATCACGTCTCAAGTTGGTCTCCAGGCTACAGCTGCTCCTCTCAAGAATGTCCAAGAATAGAGTGTGGAAAAAAGGTGGAGCGCCGAGAGAGATCAAGTGAGAGTGAGTTAGTGAGTGAGTGTCTATCCGCCACCTGGTGCTGTCCGTCACCTGAGCTTAAGCCTCTGAAATGGTTTAAACACCTACTCAAGGAGACGAGATGCCTGTTAACTGAGCTGTCAAATCACTAATAACTGGTGTGTGTGTGTGTGTGTGTGTGTGTGTGTGTTGTAGCCTGTCTCTCCCACATACATGGCTCCAAGCAACATATGAGTGTTGCACAAATACATTAAGTGACAGACAACTCAGTATCAAATGAATGAGCCCTAAACCCACCTGCTGCTCAGAGACTTATATTCATTTGTACTGATTCATCTGTATCTTTTGGGTAATCTGGGATCGGTACACACTGAGACAAACACTGTACCTAAATGTCCACATAACTAACTTAGCTGAAAGGCCATGCGGCATGTCAAAACACTTCCCATGTTAAAGTCAAAGCTTTCAAGGTGTGTTTGGTGTTCTCCACTCCTCTACGCACTTATTTGAGGACTTCAAATGAAAATCATGCTGAAATAACACAAAGTATGTGGCTAAATGAAGGTTTCTAAATTAATCTAACTTGAAAATTCAACTTTGCCATCTGGACAACCTGGACAGGTGCAACAGTTACAGGTGCTTTTCACATACAACTACTTGGATATTAACAAACCGTTTGTATTAATATTTTCAGTAAATCTTAACTGTCATGGTCAATAATAAGCCATAAATATAGGTTACTTATTAGGTAATGAATATTTGTTGGATATCAGGGTTGTATTTTGGAACATGAATTTTTTTATAGAGGAAGTTAATATGGACCTTCTGCCAGAAACCTCATTAAGACATTGTGTTAAATATTAGCATTACTTTATATTGGAATATCATTCAACTAATGATTCTGATCTGCGAAAGTAGATCGCACAAACCACGGCTGTTAAAAACTACAATGCGAAAATGTTCTGGATGTCAAAAACATCCAAAACAAATGTATCATAAGTCAGAAACATTCTGGTCTTTCTGAGTGCTGGGATTTAAGAAAATCTGAGGAAATAAGAAACATTTGGAAAAGACCCTTTGCCCTAAGTATGAAGCATGGGGTTTGAATTCTGGCTAGGTAGCAGTAAGTGACACAGGATATACATATCTACAAGCTTTTGAAGCAACTGTCCCCGAATCAGTGAAGATACTGATCGTGCAAAGAGGTTGAATATTTCAGCATTACATGCAACTGTACATACAACAACAAAGGATTAAACTATTCAAATAGACCTCTGTTTTCTCATTCACCAGACCTCTTTAATATTATAAATGTTTTACTGAAAATTCTTGAATATAACTGAAATATGGTTTTAAAAATACAAACGTGAAATGTATGCAAAAGATGAGTGGAATGTATATGCTAACTAAAATTATGGCTCATCTCTATGATAAATGGCTATTTTTAAAAAATGGTTTAGCTACTATTGTTATAGTTGTAGTTTTTAATTGGGTATTAGGCAGATTACCTGATTTGATTTGAATTGACTGCGATACTGAGCTCTGTCTGTTATTGTTTATAGTCCCCTGTGTCTGGTAAGTGGTTCCTCCAGGTTTTTTTTTCTTCAGTTTCCTCTCACTTCCCAAAAGCATGCCAGTAGGTAGATTGGCGACTCTAAATTGGTGTGAATGAGCGTATGAATGTGTGTGCACAGTGTCTTCCCATCCAGGGTGTATTTCTGCCTCGTACCCAGTCTTTCTGGGATAGGCTGGTGGCGAAAAAATTAAATATTTTATGACGATTCCAAATGAGTATTCATGGATGATTAGCAAAACATAGATACAATGTCTCTGATTATACACATATCAGTTAACATTGTTTTGAGCAGTGCTGCTGTTCATAGTCCACTGAACACTTCCTCTACTTTGTTTAATCTCAGTTCATTGGTTACCACCCACTGTGGAGAGAAACAGGATTAACCATCAGAATCATGCATTTGTTTTAGGTAGATCTGGTTTTATCAAATAAAATGTCATTTATGTTACATGCATATTTCCTCATTCCCCCATGAAATTAATTCTCGGCTATGCCGCAGATGTAGACAATTAAATAGTTAAGCTAATTACTGTTGGTTTATCAGCTGCATTATATAAGGATATTTTCATTATGGACTGGTCCATGTGTAGTAACTTCATTATTCATTTCAATTATTTCATAATTAAAATAAAAAAAATATATATTAGCAAAATATATATCAATTTTTTTTAAATCAGCATGAATTTTACCACAATAGTCATGACAAACATTAATTTGCTTAAGCATAGAAAGAGAGAGAGAGAGAGAGAGATATCTGAGTAAGCTCATAATTATCATAAACTCCTGGCACCAACGTCTTCACACCCCATATTCACAGCAAGTGATTACGAACTCATTACACTGAACAATTATTTTTGGGACATTATGCTAGTCCATGACAGAGATGTGTTCATTTCGCACCATCAGAATTTATTGTTACCTATTACTTTGACTATAGCTTTTTGTGATCATTTGTGTGTTTATATATACATGGCCAGACATCTTATTTCACTGCTAGTATTGAGATGCAGCTCTGGGTCTAGATAAATGAGCAAAGCAAGGGCAACTCTATCTAATAAGAATAAAGATTTCTTTGTTGTGACTCATGGGGAAATCCCTTTGTCTCACTTCAATGTATTACTGCAAAAGCTCTAACTGCAGTTTCAGAGACACACCTCCATACACACAGCTGATTGGCAGATAAGGCGAAGAAATGTATCGTGTGTAATGCCACAAATCTTACCCATCTCCTATTTCACTGGATAAACGCATGTGTGTATGTGTGTCTGTATGTGATGACTAGTGTCCATCTGCTGTTGGAAGAATCTCTGTTTATCCACTGCTAAAATAACCTCTCAGTGTCCCCCCGCCCTCAGCTTTTTTCTTGATAAATGGCATTGGGGTATTATCTAAATATGGGTCAATAGAGTTTTCTCAGGGGACGT
This sequence comes from Pangasius djambal, assembly GCA_022985145.1. NCBI lineage: Eukaryota > Metazoa > Chordata > Actinopteri > Siluriformes > Pangasiidae > Pangasius > Pangasius djambal. Next base: position 10,354,032 of record CM040990.1, on the reverse strand, counting down.
AAAGTATTAAAGTAGGATGCAAGGACAGGGGTGGTGCTTTTGATCAAAACAGGGCACACATTGGTCAATAAGTCCCCAGTCTAGAGCTTCTAGCCCAATCCTGAACTTTCTGGAAAACAGGTAGATGTGAGGGGGTATTTATTAGGGGAGTGTGCAGCTCCTTGGTTGGACACTTGTGGGAAACAAAGATCCTATTCTTTCTGTTGTTCTTCAATCAAACTCACTGTATTCAACAGGCCCTCAACATGGTAAGAGCATCACAATGGGCTACAGTTTAGTGATGTGGAGTTCATACAAATGGAGAAGAACATTCAGAGGAGCTTTTACTGCAACTATAAAGATTTTTTTTAGGTTGGGACTGTTTTGAAGATCTGCATCTGAGTATCCATGCATAGGATGGATAAATCTGAGAATGTCTCGCTGTTTTTAAGGTCCTACACCAAATTATCATAGCTGTACAACTGATTTCTCCTCTATCCTGTGTTATTTGTCGTGTTATTGGTTTTAGAGTGTTATTACTGTCATTATCGTGATGGAGACACGTCCGCAAACAAACAGTGGACAGGCTTTTCTGGTGTTATTCTGACTTTTGAGTTCTTGCTCTCCTCCTGATGATATGATGACAATTTCGATGTGTGAGGCACAAAGTTAGTGTATATATGAAGAGGAAATAGCAACATTGAACACTGGTTCGATAATCTTCTGAGTGATGTAAAACAGTGCTCAGTTGTTCTACAGGACTTTTCGCTCCACCTGATTTAATAGAACACACATCAGAAGCCTAATGCTATGGATTTATGAAAATAATTGTAGAATCAGAAGAAGAATAGGAAATAATTTGTCTACTGATCTACAATAGTAAGAGCTTTAAAGTAATCTAAAGTTTAAGTGGAAGAAAACAGGTATTTGCTGGTGAGCTAAAGATTTCTTTTTGTTTGTCAATGTGGTGTCTGTTACATTTGTGCAAACTGAAGATGTATGTGAGCCTGGGTGAATGTGTGTATGTGTGTGTGTGTGTGTGTGTGTGAGAGAGAGAGAGAGAGAGAGAGAGAGAGAGAGAGAGAGAGAGAGAGAGAGAGAGAGACAGCGTAAAAGTGCACTTTGGCATTTGTGATGTGATAAATTGCAGAGATGATTGACAAGAGGACATGTGAGGAGAAGGAGCATTATCTCAATGCCAGTCTTCTTCTGGAACACTCCTCAGCTGCTGAGGGAATTAATTAGAGCTATATTAGTGCACTGAATACACAGTTGTGGAATGTGCTCAAGTGTTAAGATCTCTGGCTTTTTGGATGCCAGGTGTGTTGAAAGTTTATTTTATCTTATTGCACTTGGTAATATTAGTAAGGATAAATAGGAATCTGTTTGAGCCTGCATTAGCAGACCAATTGTCATCAAGTCAAAAGGAGGGTAAAAGCATTGTGCCTTTCCCACAGAAAGAGAATAAATGCAGCTGCATGTCTGTGCTGTGAACATTAACAAGGTACTAGATGTCTGGATTCAGTGCCATTGTTGAATGAAATGTATTTGATTCGATGGAATTTTCTAGCAGAGCATTTTGTTGATTCACAAGAATAAAAATATGGAACATCTCTCATTCCAAATCAAGCGGGCTGGTTTCACTTTAGTGGTGCTGGTGTTAAATATATACTGTGATATCATTCATGATAAAAATCAATCATTCATTCATTTCATATTTGCATCGCTTCAGGTTTTGCAGCTTGCTACAGTAGCTAAGTAGAATTTAAACAGAAAAATCCATCCGATTTAGTGTAATAATGTAGGTGTTAATTCAACACTTGAGATCTTGATGTGTCGGCAGTGTACACTAAACACATAACTTAGGTCAGATTATTGGTCATCAAATACGGCATTAAAATGAATTTTATTTTAGCGTGCACTACTCTTTACTATGACACATACTGTCGCTCGTCAAAGAAATGTTGCTTTTCTGTGGAAACTTCAATTCAGAGCTTCAGCACTAACTGTATCTTAATTAAATGATAGCAAAGTGTGCTTTCTCAGTTATCTATGCAAATGGTCTGTAAGTCAAACTGCACTATAATTTCATAATGGTTTCTCATGCAATCTTTCTCTCCCCCACGACCATTCTTTTTTCCATCTTCACCATTTTTGTAGCCGACTGAAGCCCAGACTGATGCCCGCTCCTTCCTGAGCGAGGAGATGATTGCTGGTGAGTCGCTTATGGTGTGCATGACAGGGTCTCTGATTATGTTCACATTTGTTAGCTCTAAATCTAACTACATGAGTCATATAAAATACATTATTTGGATGGAGGAAGCATCAATACAATAAGTCCTTGGTGCATACACAAAAATCATACAAATATGGTAATATATATTTAAAGATGGATACCACACTGTTTTTTTTTTTTTTTTTTTGTGATCAACTTTTTTATTGAGTTTGGATTCCCACATTAAGGAAATAAATCAAAACTCCATTGAACTATATACAAAAAGATGCCATGATAACTGTCCATATGTGTGTGTGTATGTTTTGTATATATATATATATATATCTTAACTTATCTAATAGCATCTCTGCAATTATTGCCCAGCTCTGAATAGTCTTGTCCTTTGTGCCGCTGAGCTTGGTAGTTGTTTTAAAATAGTCTTCTTAGCAGCAGTACCTGCTGCTAATAAAATCCTTTTTTGATGAGAGTTCAAATTGAGAGCAGAATCATCTAACAGTAGAAGAACCAGAGGTTCTTGAGGTATATCCAGTTGTAGCATATCTGAGAGAACGGTACTTACAAATGTCCAAAAAGAAAACACCACTGGGCATTCCCAGAACATGTGAAAATAGGAACCTACTGCAGATTTATTACAGAGATGACAGTATGGATCCGGTCTAATCTTCAACTTACACAATACACTAGAAGTAAAATAAGCCCTATTAATACATTTATAATGGATCATCTGGTGTGCCAGGTTCTTAGATGCCATGAAACATCTGGCCCATACCACATCCCAATCAGGTTTAGTTAAACCTTCCCTTTCCCAGGAGTAAGTAGGATACCGCATTGTTGATTATGTATGATTGAGGAGTAAATAGAACAGGGATAACATGTCAGATATAATCTTTATCATATTGTCATGCTTTGATCTACTCATTTGTTACTGTAGAGTTCAAGGCTGCCTTCGATATGTTTGATACTGATGGAGGCGGTGACATCAGCACCAAGGAGTTGGGAACCGTGATGAGGATGTTGGGTCAGAATCCAAGTAGAGAGGAGCTAGATGCCATCATTGAGGAGGTTGATGAAGATGGTATGTTTTACTTGAATAATCAGATATCAGCTGGTGCTTTTGAAACAGCCTTTTTTAAAAACATGGTAGCTCTCAAAAAAAAATTTCCCTCTAAATTGGATGCATCAGATGCAATCTATGCATTGTGTCTCATCTGACTATGAAATAAAATGAATTGTGTTGCATCAGGCAGCGGCACAATTGACTTTGAGGAGTTCTTGGTGATGATGGTGCAACAGATGAAAGAAGATCAGGCAGGCAAGAGCGAGGAAGAGCTGTCTGAATGCTTCCGTGTCTTTGACAAGTATGGAAACTACTTTACAGAGATATGAGTCACTGATAGACTAATTGTGTTTATTCAACAAGGGGTCAAGGAAGACTTTTTTACTTAAAGATTTACTATATGTATGGCTCTACCACAGAGGCAGGAATTACAAAGACTCTCATCAGATTTTTGGCTTCTGGACTGGATTCAGCCAGTCATAATGCTAACCACTTCTTGGATTGGATATAATCCAATCCAATATTATTAGCAAGTAACATACAAATGTGCGGTAATGTTTTTAATATATCACATAGTAGATTGTCACTGTAGAGTCAGATGCTTTGGTACAGTTGACTAATCTGCCTGAGAAATTCAGATATAGTGCATACTTTAATTATATACAGTGTGTATAGGTTATATCATGATCTTAATATTGTATGCTTTCTTAAGAGTTTAAGATTGAATGGCAAGGAGAATCTTCTAAAGGCCAAAGTCACAATATGCTAATGTAAAGATGTTAATGTAATGACCACATTTAAACAGTCAACCTAATGTTACAAAATCAGTTATCCATATGTTCAGAATAGAAGCTTTTTCAGAAATGGACTGCATCTTTATTCAAAATGTATTTTTTTTTAACTAAGGGCAAAAACACTGTTTCAGTTTGTGCATGATGTTAAGCTCCTCATGCTTGAAACCAAGATTACATGTACAAGAGCAGGACAAGCATGAAACGTTACAGCCCAAATCTATTATTTATTATTAAATAGATATTTATTATTAAATAGATATTAAAAATATTTTTTATCTTAATTTTATGCTACTTCTTGGCAATTATGCACTATGTGATTACGTGAAATGTGACTAGTGAGGACCACCGTTCAAAAATATGAAACTCTTTAATTCTTTTGATCTCTGATTAGTTTTATAAAATGGAGCGGTTTCCAGTGACTAGGTTATACTAAGGATGTGTGCTTTCTGTGGGGTTTCATTGCTGTTCTTTGTGGTATGAAAAAAAAGGAACGGAGATGGATTCATTGACCGTGAGGAGTTTGCTGACATCCTGCGTTCCACTGGGGAGCCAATAACAGAGGAGGAGATAGAAGAGCTCATGACGGATGGAGACACAAACAAAGACGGCAAAATTGACTTTGATGGTAAAATGAACACCAGTCATGTAAACACACCCAGAGCTAATTCTTATTTCCTTTATTGTATATTTAATTTTATTAAATACAAATTATATTTGCATTATCAAATCATATCAGAAAAACACATTCCCAATCACACACACACACACACACACACACACACACACACATATATATGCAATTGTAATTGCAATTACATATGCCATATTTTGGTTTACTATAAACATTTTCACAGCAAAAGGTGCATTACACAATAAACTTTTGAAATTCACACATGACTGGCAAAGATATAATAACATAAGTGTAATTATCTTTTTTGGATTTTTCCTTTTCCAGAGTTTTTGAAAATGATGGAGAACATTCAGTAAAGATGCCACATTCCACCCGTTCATCTTTGGCCTCCAATCATAATTCAACAACTTCCTGAAACAACCTGGCAGAAAGTTAAACTCATGGAAAAGTCATGGAAGAAAGCTTGTCTCATGGACAATGTGGAATGGATGGGAAGATACAGTGGCAACATCCTTCTGGAACTTTCTCTTTGGGACAGTGGAAATGGCTATAAATAACTATCAAACCCTTTTAAGAGGAATTCAGCTTCACACACACCCCCACCCCATGCACCAGTTTCTTCATGACATATGATCTACCACTCCTTGAAAACCTGACCCTCCTTTTGCCCTACTTGCCCACCCTGTAGTGTTCCTAAATAAACCAGACTCAGTCTGCCTTTATGTCTTGGTGTCATGGTAAATAAGATGTCATACCAGCTACTGGTTACAGTACATGTTCAGAAGTATTTGTGCAATGATGTGCTTTTTCTAAGATTTGCTGTTTCACTATATGACAGTTGTCATTCTCAGTTTGAATAGCAGAAGCAGATATTACTATTAACAATTACTTTAAAGAATGTGAGCAAGCAATGCTCCTATCTGATCCAACCCCTTCAGTCCACCATAATCAAAGCTTCAAGGAAATCAAGTTTCTGACATTATGCAGTACAGAGTGGTTCCATGGTTTGTCCTTCCCCAGTGCTCCTTTGCTTCTTCCACTATAACCACTATACCAGCATGGTCCTTGTCCTTATACAAGAGTTTCCTTCTCCTATTAGGTTTCTAAAGACAATGCTGAAGTTACCTCCTGAAGTAAGAGACTTTCAGGGATCTTCACCCAGTCATGCATGTTACTACGCAAAGAGATTACAGTTGATCCCCAGAGACTAAACTTACCAAAACACCAGACTAGATTGTGTGTTGAGACCTTTTTCATCCAAAATGGAAAGGGGGAGAGTAAACCCAAAATGTGTTCTTTTTTCTCTTCTTTGTGCTGCCTAGTCCTTTGGCATTTGTATGTCATCTTCTCATGTGAATGGTGATTCAAGCATCATCTTCAGGAGCGTCCTCTGTGTGGCATGTTGCGATGCTTTACAACAGGTTGCCATTATCCTTGTGGTGCACACCACCCTCAAATTCTCTTTTTAAAACATTGCACTTCTGATGCAGCGTATATAATTTTTTACCTCCTCCCATTTCTCACCCTATTAGATTTTGGCTACACCTCACAACACATACACACACGCCTGATCACCCCTCCTTCTAATTCTCCAATAGACACTCCCCACTCAGGAAACACATGCCATACAAGGAGTGTGATGTCTTGAGCTAGCTACTTGAGCTGTTTGTTTGGAAAGGGCGGGACGTAGCTTGAGACATCCTCACATAGCATTAATATCATTTGCTATTCAGGGCACACTGAAGTTCTGCATGACAGCACTTTTTCACTGGGGTTTATTTCTGCTCATGACACAGGGCACAGCACCTCTCCTGAGTTTATGTTCACCTAACAAATAATCCAATCAGCCTATTATTCATATAAATTGCAATTACCAACAATGACAATATGCTACACTGTTTAGTAATCTTTACTAGTAGAGTGTTTTTAGAGCATTGCATTAGTCTGATCAGATCATGGCTGGGTAGCATAAAGCATGAAGTGAAAACATTTCCAAATCCCCTTTCTGTCCGGTATGAAAATGTTCCCAGTTTTCACATTGCTTGGATCTAACAGTTCTCACTCTCCTGCCTTGGTCAGTAAAAATAGACTAATTTTGTTTGTTTGTTTGTTTTTTTGGGTTTTTTTTTTTTTGTAATTGCATCTGACATACCATCCACACTGTATTCCTGCTCCCGGTATAGGCTCTGGATCCACCATGACCCTGCCCAGGATAAAGCGGTTATGAATGGATGAATAAAACAGTTACTGTTTGGTAGTATAGTAGGCCTACTCTGTGACTTGGGAGCAAGGATACTATTACTGCATGTCCAAACTCTTATCACAACTAACTGACCCCTTTTGATCATTTGCTGCTTATTTAACACTTTAACATAGCTTTTTAAAATCCTCCTGAAGATGTAAGATTTGCTTTTTTCCTTTGTCTAAAACAAGGGACCTTTCTTCCACCCATGCAGACCCTACATTTCAGATTTAGATTTAGGCTCCTCAGAACCCTAAAAGTTCAACATTCTAATTCTGGCCATCCGTGGTGGGCGTGGCTTCGGAAACGCGTTCAACACCGTGTATCTGGATGGTCGTTGACGGCCGGTGGGCGTGGCCTCGGCCGACCTGTTTAAAGTGTGTCTGAACTCTCCTTTGACGTCTAGTCTATCTGTTGGGGTGCACGCGGATTGACCACTCCTTTGGGCTTGATTGGTGGATAATAGTGGGGAAAACTAATCCATAACCATGGTAAGAGATCACACAAATCTAGCATGAAACAAAAATAAATGTGTCTAGGATTGCTAATGGCTTATAGCCAAAAAAAAAAAAAAAATTATTATAGACAGGAAGCATTTATTTTGTAAACGGTTTCAGTTTAATCGAGGGGAAATGATGACATTTAATAGTGCTATTATATATACCTTTTTTTTTTAAATATATGTTTAAGATGCTTGTATAATTAAAGGTAGGCATGCATCTGTGGGTTTGTTAGTGCAATTGAAAATATTTCAGGTGTTTACTAAAATGCATAGGGACTAAAGGCTCCTAGCCAGATTTTTTGGGCCATTAATTGTAAATTGTGAGTCTGTATTTGAAAGATATGATTTAATTAAGTGATATGATAGGTGTTGGGGTCATAATGTAATGGTGTCGGGGGGAGCCAAGCTGGATGGAAGACTGATGGTCGAATGCCACTTGATCCGGACACGGTCAGCAGTGTTAGTGTGTGTGTGTGTGTGTGTGTGTGTGTGTGAGAGAGAGAGAGAGAGGGAGAGAGAGAGACATGCTTAGGCGACACATTCCAGGAGCTCAGTTTCGGAGTTACCATGTACAGGCACAGAGTTAGGAAGATAAAACCTGTTGGTCCCTAAAATAGCTGAAGGTTTCACTAACTGCTTGTGCGCAATGGCTTGAAAATGATTATTGAGGCTGCTGCTGAGTCAGCATATTTTAATCAACTTTAAAAATTAGAGCACCTCATACTGGCGCATTAAACCAACAGAAAAGCTATGAAAACAATTTTTCCTCTAATTAATCATCATCTGTGCAGTGACTATAGGATGCACAATTGTGGAGGGAGAAAAAAAAGCCTAGTTGGTGCGTATTTCAGTAAAGTGCCCCGTTTTACACTGCTTTTTCCCCCCCATTGCAACCAGCTTATTGCTGCAATTACAGAAAGATAGATAGATGGATAGATTAATCATAGAGAAACAACAATAATAACAAGGACCACTTTCTGTCCTGCTGTTCTGTAGACTGATGCGCAGCAGGAGGCCCGCTCCTACCTGAGCGAGGAGATGCTCGCCGGTGAGTGGAAAACAATGCGCTTTGCTCCCATTTCATATATTCCATGATTGCGGTATATCCTGATCTTTTGTACTGTTTAACAACAGAGTTCAAAGCTGCCTTCGATATGTTTGATACCGACGGTGGCGGCGACATCAGCACCAAGGAGTTGGGTACCGTGATGAGGATGTTGGGTCAGAATCCAACCAGAGAGGAGTTAAATGAAATCATTGAGGAAGTCGATGAGGACGGTAAGGACAACCAGACATACTTTACTTTAAGTCAGTTGGTACTGATTTATCTGATGAGCTATTCAGAACCCATAGATCGTTCCTGATCTTTGCACCCACATGAGGTACAATCTGATATTATTTATAGCCCTATGTGTTTTTGAGTTTGGATTGAAACACCACTGTTTAATCCAATGTAATTTAAATGACCAGGTAATCAGGCTAATGACAATAAGAACTTTATACAACTTTGATCATGGTGCATGTGATTTCCACCACTGTAACCAAACAACAACAAAGACCCTGAACCCACTTTGAGAATCACTGCTTTACATGCAAATTTTTGGGGGTTCACAACGCTAAATATTAACACTAATATCCCTGAATGAGTGAACCTACACTGTTGAATTAGACACAAAAGAACACTGGAAGAGGTCCTTCAGCACTGCTGTGTGTACACTGACACAGTTTTGTCTCATGCTGTAAAATCCTAGGCAGCGGTACTATTGACTTTGAGGAGTTCTTGGTCATGATGGTGAGGCTCCTAAAGGAGGACCAGGCTGGCAAGAGCGAGGAAGAGTTGGCAGAATGTTTCCGCGTGTTTGACAAGTATGTACTGTAGTGTACTTTGCAGTAAAAAAAAAAAAAAGAATTTCCAGTATCTTATTTGCATCTTACTCTCTATTTGCTCACAGGAACGCCGACGGCTACATTGACAGAGAAGAGTTCGCCGAGATCATCCGCAGCACTGGCGAGGCTATCACGGAGGATGAGATTGATGAGCTGCTGAAGGAAGGAGACAAAAACGCAGATGGCATGCTGGACTTTGATGGTAAGACACCTTTTATGAGTTATTATTAATATCTTTGATTATAGACTCGTGATGAATGAATGCTGTATGAGGATGTTTAAGTGTGTGTAGGCCTACTACTCATTTATAAAATTTGTAATCTTTTAACAAGATTGTGTTTTTTTTCCTAGAATTCCTCAAGATGATGGAGAATGTGCAGTAAAACAGAGACTCATGGACATTCCTCTACCCTTTGACCCCCCTGTCAACTCAACCCCATCCCCTCAAACTCACTCATGACCCCTTACCATCTGGTCCGTTGCCTCTCATCGTCCAACTTGACAACTATGCCGCTTCAACAGACATACAGACGAACACCCGAATAAGGTCTGCTAAGGTGCAACACATGATGCTCATACTCCAGGGAGAACCCTGCATGTTCCTGCAAGAGCACAAGAGCCAAGCAGCGGTGTGTGGTTTGCAGCACCATTATATTACTTTGCGAAATAGATCAACAGCTCATACTGTGGTAGACCGCACATGGCTGGGAGTTTTAGTCTACATTTAGACTAGATCAGCAGCTTGTTATCGCTGCCTAGACCAATGCTAAAACCTCTTACACGTCACCATATTTAAACAAATGCTTGAAAGAACGGAATAAAAAAAATAAAACACATGCTCGTATTTAGTTGGTCTGATGTCTGTAAGTTTTTGTTTTGAGGAGGTTGCCAATAAAGCTTTTTTTTTCTTTTTTTCTCCCCCAAGTGTCATTGAAACAAATAAAGTTTAAGATTACTGGTTATTTAAATGAACGGTTGTTGCTAGATTGTCAATCAATATACAAAATTAAACCATGCAACAATCCAGATTTCATTTGGTAGATCTTCTACATTCATTTCCAATTTAAAAGAATAGTTGTCCATACACTGCTAACAGTATGTACAAGCCAAGGGCTGTCAAAATCAGACAAGGTATTGCACTCCTTTTAACAATATTGAGAGAATATTTTTTAACACTGAATGCATAATGATGTATATTTTT
>CM040990.1:10288022-10338647 GCA_022985145.1 Pangasius djambal | reverse complement strand
GTTGTAATTCCTACACCGTTCACCTGATTTGGATGTAAATACCCTCAAATTAAAGCTGACAGTCTGCAGTTAAAGCACATCTTGTTCGTTTCATTTGAAATCCATTGTGGTGGTGTATAGAGCCAAAAATGTTAGAATTGTGTCGATGTCCCAATATTTATGGACCTGACTGTGTGTGTGTGTGTGTGTGTGTGTGTGTATGTATATATATATATATATATATATATATATATATATATATATATATATATATATATATATATATATATATATATATATATATATTTTAGAAAGTTTTATTTTTCTGAATGCAGGCTATTCTCTAAGCTCTAAAATACAACATATTTCCCTTTTTACTATCTAAACAAGACATTTTACCTCTACATTTAATACATTTAATAATATTAAAATGCATTAGAATATACAGTACATTTTTGCTGTGCAACTGCAAACACAACCATGTCTTACTAGTCTGTCTTCTAGCTGGAGTTCAGTCCCCAGGTCCACTGGAAAGTTCACTTTATTAATCATGTATTTATCTACTGTAATCTGATGTTAAATATTATCAGCTTTCTGCTGTGCTGAAGACTTTCTAATGAGCTGGCACGTTTATATATTGTCGAACCAGCGAGTACAGTAGAGACGCACGGTATCTGTTTTGTACACTTACTTTTTATTACTCTCATGGCGCATACGGTTTGTAGAACATCCACAGCTAAATGTTGTTAGATTCAGCTATTTCATTGCTGTTTTGTGACTGGTGTTTAAATTCCCATTTTCTTTTAGTTAGTCTTCTAACTGCTGCCTGGGTGTGAGCAGAAGCTCAGGATGGTATGCCCGGTGTCCATCATCTGTCGGGCTTTCCGCACTGTAGGCCTGGTCCTTTTCTTCTATGTCTTCTCCATCGGGATAACTTTCTACAACAAGTGGCTCATGAAGGTAGGGCCTACAAGGCATATCTTTCTAAGAACTGCTGCTGTAATCATAAAGACTGAACATCTTTTCAACACACTTAGCCTTTTGACTTTATTCTGTGCAGTTGCAGGCCTTGTTCTCAGATCTATATTCTTGTTGTCCGTAGGACTTCCACTATCCTTTGTTCATGACCCTGTTCCACCTCATCATCATATTTTGCTTGTCTGCGATGACACGATGTGCCATGCAGTGCTGGACACGGAAGCCTAGAGTCACTCTAAGCTGGAAGGTCTACTTTTACAAGGTGGCACCAACAGGTAGGATACGTGCACACAAACCTGGACTTTTCCTTGTTTTTAGTCACTTGTTTATAACATAGTTGAGGTGAGTGTGATAAGATAAGTAGCCTAATCATGTTAAGGTTTTAAAGTAGACTGAAGTCCATGCTGACTGTGACTGTGTGGCATGAGTTTTTAGCAATTTACTAGCAAATTATAAAGAATGTAGTTTAATAGCTCTGGAATATCAAATGTTCTTTAGGTGACCATTAATTCCGCAATGGACTCATTTTATGTCCTTGTACATTCATTGTAATCACAAAAGCAACATGGATTTTAGATAACTACTTATCCAACTGATTCCTTTGCTCATGTTGCAGCACTTAGCACAGCCACTCTGACAAAGCAGGCTGTCTGTTTAAAAAATGTTTGTGCTGATTTTCAGCACTGGCAACTGCTTTGGACATTGGACTATCCAACTGGAGCTTCCTTTTCATCACTATCAGTCTGTGAGTATGTTTGTGTGTTGGATTGGTGATAACCAGAAATTCAGCTCTTGAATCATTATGGAACTACTGCTTATGGATACTTCCAGTTTTTCTTTTGTTTGATCTGACTTGGTTTCATGCAGAATATAATTAAGCAGACTAGAAAAAGAAAAAGAGGTTGTGGGTGTGTGGGTAGAGACAGAGGTAGAAATGTAGTTGCAAAAGTGGAAGACTTTGAGCGTGTGCTAAAGCATAAACTAATGATATAATAATGTAAATGATGGAAAAAGCTGAAATTATATTAACTGTATCAAGCCTTTTATTTTTTTATTGTGTTCGTCAGTCCAGGTATCCAGAATACATTGTACTTCTTCAGCACTCCTACTCTGCCACCCATAACCCATAATACATAGCATGTTTGGCTTGAATTATTACTGAATTGAGTTGTCACTGAGGATGCATAGCATAGCAGTTAACTTGGGTGGGCTTCTGTACAATTTCTCCATTCAACCCTGCACAGGCAAACAGAAAGAAGGTGGCAACGGAACCAGCGTTTAATTACTAAACACTACATATGTGCAAGTGCTACTAGGATGTTTGTTTGCACTGTTTTTGTAAGTGTATGTAGTATATAACTTCAGTGTGACACATTTAGGTTAGTACATATGACTGAAATGGTACATTTGTTTTAAAAACATCTCATCAGTATGTGTTTCTTGCAGATACACAATGACCAAGTCTTCTGCTGTGCTCTTCATTCTCTTTTTCTCCCTGCTCTTCAAATTGGAGGAACCGGTGAGCCTTTCATTTGACTCTGCGTTCACTAATATATATATACATAAATACACATATACACATAAATTTTTTTAATAACTTTTCCAGGCCTGACATGCATATTGCCCAAGCCCAGGAAAAGCCATTTAAAATGGCCCCCAAGGAAACACACACAAAACCTGTGAATTATAAAAGGCTGTAACATATCGAACTATAACTCATTGTAATTGGATATTCACTGTTGCTGTACACTCCCTTAAGCTAACCATTCTTCTATTTTTCTTTTTTTGCACCTGACTTATTCGATATCTTGGCACATGTGCATGAATTAAAGTAACTAAAATGCCTGAGACTCCCTACATATATACATAATACATAATAAATGTCTGTAATTAGCCACAAATTTTCAGTGTTTGTGGAAGATCTTATGACAAAAATGCAGCAATCTTCCAAAACATGGTCACTTATCTGATAAGCTGCAAATGATGCCAACATTTTTGAAAATTATAGTTTGAATAATTAGAAAAATAGACATTTTTCAGATATTATTCTGTATGTCGGTGGACTGTTAAACCCTCCAGGACCCCTCACCTGTCCTGGGCCTTGGACAGCTTCTGTGGTTGTCCCTCCTCAAGGGGAAAAGCAAGTGACCTTCACTTAGCACATTGGAATTGTACCTGGTCTTTTCTGGAATGCAGTAGATACAAAAGTGCAGCAGAAGTTTGATTTGAGTGAACGCACTGTGTTTGACTTGTGAGGCCATGACATGACTATTGTTTGATTAGTTAGGTAATGCAGTTCATGTTTTTTTTTTGTTGTTGTTGTTTTTTTCCCCCCTCCTTCACTCCAGAACCCATTCCTGATCCTGGTAGTGCTGCTGATAGCTGGGGGATTATTCATGTTTACACTTAAGTCAACGCAGTTTAACCTGGAGGGCTTTATCATGGTCCTGCTGGCCTCCTTTATCGGAGGGATCCGCTGGACCCTCACACAGCTCCTCCTGCAGAAAGCAGAGCTCGGTGAGTCTGACTCAAAGCATGTGGAACAGAGCATGTGGGCTTTGCTCAGTGAGAAGATTAGGGGGAAAAAAACCTAAAAATTAAAAAACTACAAACAAATTCAAATTAATATAGTACAGGTCATTGGGTGATGGTGGCTCAGTGGTTAAAGTAAAGGTCCACTGTGGAACCTTGAAATATTTATGATGTGCTTATTTGTTGGTTGGTGCTGTAATTTCATTATTCTTGTGACACATGGAAGACAGAAGAGACTTGGCTCAACTAGTTAGCAACGTTGACAGCAATATTAGCATGAACGTTGAAGCTTTGGATCTGTTTGGGCAGAAAGTATCAATGAGGATGTGAGGGAGCTAGACTATAGCTCTGCTGCATCAGTCCGTTTTGGTAGAAATGAAGACCAGATGATAGACCAAAATGTCAAAGAAAGTGAAATAAAAAATGAAAGTAAACTTAAACTAGAGAATTCATTAGCAAATAAATCTTAGATGCCACTGAAGATCACGTTAATTATAAAGATTAGTATGCAAGTTGTTCAGGGTGGATTTTTCTTTCAAGTGCTGCTTTCTTTCAAGTTGCTGACCTACTGATTGGAAGTTAGAGAATTCAAATCCTGACACTGCCGTGCCACTGTTAGGCCTTTGGGCAATGTCTGTAACCCTGTAGCTTGGAGTAAATGAGTAAATGTAACTAAGGGGTTTTCTTTAGAATTGGCTAGCAATGTGTTTTAAAGTTGTTCTGCATGTTTTCTTTTTTTATTTCCTCCAATGCAGGGCTCCAGAACCCTGTAGACACCATGTATCACCTGCAGCCACTCATGTTCATGGGGCTGTTTCCTCTTTTCATGTTCAATGAAGGTTTGTCTGATACAGTTTCCTTTTTGTTCACTTTCATACCCCTTTATATTATATAGTGTTTCTCTTTAAAAAATGTTGTACAGACACAGTATGACCTGCTGCACGCCCCAGTTCATCACAGGTTGTCTTCATGTATGTATGTGGGTGTGCGAGCAGGGCTGAGTCTGAGTACAACAGAGAAGCTGTTCCGGGTGAATGAGCTCCATCCGCTGCTCTACTCTCTCCTGGCTCTGTTCGTGGGAGGCTTGCTGGCCTTTGGGCTCGGTTTCTCTGAGTTCCTGCTTGTTTCCCGTACCTCCAGCCTCACGCTCTCCATCGCAGGCATATTTAAGGTGAATGAACACACAACATTAACCCGTTTCCCCTGCAGTTGGTTTGCTTGTGAAATAGTAAAATCATTTTTTGTTCAAATCGCTTCCAACTGCTCTCTTGGAGGGAAGGATGGCGTACTCTTTCTCTACCCTGTCAATCGGAGTGACGTTAGCCAATCGTGGGCGTCTATGAGTATGCAGAAGAGGGCAGGTAGCACTCTCCTCTGAGTGTTACGCTGCCCTGTGACCCAGCATGAGCAGTAGTTTTAAAAGATGCAGTTGGCTGGCTTCACGTGTGTCGGCGGAAGGTGTTTACCCCACCCTCCTCTGTTAGTAGCTGTCGAGTGATAGGGGAGACATAGCTAGTGGGTGGGATTTGGCCAAGAACAAAATTGGGGGAAAAAACTCATTAGTGAATCATTTGAAAGTTATGAATAAGCAACATGCACAATTTTCAGCAGTATTTTCTTAATGTTATTAAGAAAGGTTTCTTAATGTTAGAAATGTTAAGAAATGGTTCATAATGTTAAGAAAAACAGATTACTAATAGTAAAATGCAATTCGTATAGCCAGAGCAAAGAATGTAGGTAATAAAAAGTGCTATCTAATTCTCAGACATCTGTTGCTGGTGTTTACAGAGTGCATCTTTAGGGTTTGGGGTGTCTCGATTGCAAATTGATAAAATTTGGTTTATCCTTAGCCACGAAGATGTGAGATTGTTTGGCTTCTTCCTTTGCCTGTAGTGTGTACTACCAGTTGGGTGAAGCTTAATTCTACAAAAACCCAATTCTACAATACCAATATGCTAAAATCAGATGCATATTGGTAAATAGTGATGTAGAAATGTTGTTCAGCTTTGGCAGACAGACTAGATCTGTTATGCTGTAGGGGGAATTTTTCTGTTATGATTTGAGTCCACTTGTCCCCTTAGAGGGGAAACATCACCTTTATCCAATCATGAACCGTTTCTATTCTGATGGGGGTGGTCTCTTCGAGGATGACAATGTTCCCATCCACAGGGCTTACTGAATGGCTTGATGAGGATGAAAATCATGTAAATCATATGCTATACCCTTCACAGCCACCAGATCTCAACTCAGTTGAACACGTGGGAGAGTCTAGACAGCGTTCTCCAGCACCATCATCAAAACACCAACCAGTAAAATAAGAACAGTGCCCAAATATAATTATAATTGGCAGTGAAAAGTGCTCATGGACTCTCTCTCTCTCTCTCTCTCTCTCTCACTCTCTCTCTCTCTCTCTACAGGAGGTGTGCACTTTGCTGCTTGCAGTAGAATTTATGGGAGACAAAATGAGCACAGTGAACTGGTTGGGGTTTGTTGTTTGTCTTTCGGGTATCTCACTACACGTGGGTCTCAAGACATACTACAGCAAAGGTTTGGGTTTTTTTTCCATTTATTATCCATGACATACCAACAGTCTTTTTCAGCCAGCTTAATTAAACCTGACACTGTGACTTTGATTGCTTTTAGTATTTTATATGGCTAGGCTGTAAGCCCAGACTACAATATAGGGCATTTTGAAAGAATTTGCAGGAATGGTGTTTAAATATCTTTAATAGAGAGCATGAGTGCGGCCGACCTGAGCATGCAGAGCAGTACCGGCAAGCATGGTCATTAAAAATGCCCACAAGTTGTCATGAATTGCAAAGTATAGTCCCTGGTGCATGAGGGGAAAGGAAGCATGAGTCTCAGTGCTCAGACATTTTCTGTACTCATGTACTTCACAGCTACATAGCCAATTCCTTTGTGTGCACGCAATTCATAGCACCTTGTGCTCGTTTTTAATAACCACACTTGTCAGTACTGCTCAGCTTGGTTCAGCTCTCTATTAAAGGTAATATTTAAATGCGGCAAGATGTTTTCTGAGGTTCCTTGTATTGTAGGAAGATGCTGCTCTTGATATTTTCACAGAGCACAGTTTGCAGTCTGCCTTTCTTTGCTCTGATCATTAATAATGAAATATGTCCAGATTTCTGTCATTTTGTGTCTTCTGTTCATTAGCGTGACAGTGTACACTAGGCTTATGTTACATTATATCACATATATCATATATTGTTGGAGGTGTTGGAGCTTTTTTTAATGAGTAAATGAAGACAGTATCAGACAGATACCTGATACTAGTATCTGTATTGATGCATCCCTAATTATGGCCCAAACATTAATCCTGTTAATATTTTCCCTGGGGCTTTTTAAAATCCTTCTTTCAAATATATTACAGAGGTTTTCACTGATCAAGTCTTTTTCAACATAAGCATGTTTGCTTGTTTTTTTAGGTAATGGATCTACTGTAAGATCACTGCCAGGCAGAGAAAACCCAGACATGGAGCTCCCTCTTCTTATTTCCAGAGATGATTGCTCTGAGGCAGAGGACGAGGGATAAAATGAAATGAGACCGTGAGCGTTTCACACATACTGCAAGGAGAAGAAGCAGAAATCCACAGGATGATCATGTTGCTCAGAGACCTGTGGAGCATGTGGTATATTTCTGCACATCAGCAGTGTTGGAGGAACAGAGATGTCTGTTGAGCCTTGCCTGCAGGGGAAACACTGCAGTTTAGCCATTGACTCTGATCAGGTCCAGGGCTGCATGGTTCATTCATATGATGAGTATGTTCACAATTCAATTTCCAAATCATTAAAGGCTTTTATCTGGTTTATAAATGGACCAAAAAAATATGCTTCACTAAGCACCTTGACTAAGATGTGATCAGAGAGTTCTTTAATAAATCTTAAATGGGTACATTTTGATCAGAATGTTTAGACATTTCTGAAAATATGTCAGATTGTAACACACATGGCTCTGTCATTTATTTATTTCTATCAAGCAGCCTTAGCCAGGTTTCTCAGTTGAAACTCAGGACAGTTTCCACGTGGCCTTATGCTTTTTGTTTACACAACGTTAATTGATTCATGGTTGATTTTTAGGTGATGTAATAATTTGTTAATTGTATACTTAAAAATAGTTAACAAGAATTATTTTAAATAAAGGACTTAGCTCATTTGTCATCATTCCATAAACACTCTGAACAGTTGCCAGGCTGCTCTCCTCACATTCTGGCGTTTACACATCATGATGCGTTGATGTATCAATTACTACCAATTTTTAATCCCTCTAAAAAGCACACCTGTGTTCACAGAGTGTACGAATAAAATGTATTCATTAGACTGTGTTCTAGCAAAGAGAACTGACTAAACGTGAGTTTATTGGAGTGCTGCTGGCTGTTTGACCTGCTCTCAGGGGATGTAGCCATAATTTAGAATTTGTGCAGCGAAGAAGAGGTTGATGAGATGATTTTGAATTGAATTCAGAGGTTTATATTCCTTACTTTTTATTCCTTTAATATGCTTTAAAATTGATTCAATTTTTGAAACACAATTTTAGGACTAAAAGTCTCTGTGTTGACTGTGCTCCATAGCTGTACCTTTTTCAGGATATACCTTATGAATACGAAAGCTCTGGATTTTTATTGATTCTGATTTTTTTTTTTTTCAGCAGTACCTTTTCAATTTAATACTCTGATATACTCATTACTGTTATACCCAGTTATGAGAGAAGGGACTTTGGGGCCCCATAGATAGCTCGCCATAGGAGCCTACCCTACTGAGTTTACACAGCGGGTGCCAGACGGCTGAAGGAAACCGTGTGAAGCTTAAAATTCCAGCTAATCTGGTCCCTCCCTTCAGTGTCCCCTTCAACACCAATTGCCCAAACCTCAAACCCAGGCTGTAACATCTCAATGCTAGTGCAAGCAGGAGTTTTCTGAATTGACAGGCAATTAAACCTACCTCCTTGTACTGATTAGCTTGACGGGTTTGTTTTTTTTTACCCTCCTGTTTATAGCCTGAGGCACCAATATTTTTCCACTTGATAGCTTCCAGTGTAATTTTACCAAATATTACAGAAGTGTTTTGACTCAAGCTTAAAACTCCAAAACTCCATTTTGGAGAACTCTATTTCATCATCTAACGAAGTGAGAAGCCAGGAGGCTCTGTTGTATCACACCGAATAGCTGTATTGAGCCCTACACTGGTTTATCAGTGAAATACAAGCCGTTTTAATGTGTTTACAATCACTTTACTAAATTGGAGCGGTTAAAGGTAAGACCTAAAACAAAGTCATGAGCAACATATTATTATGACTATAGTGCATTAGAGTACCTGAATATTGTTCTAAAATGCTTAGTGCATTTTATGGTCATTTTGTGCTGAAAATGTTCATATTAAAGGAAAACTCCACCCAGAAACATATTTAATGTTTTTAATGGAATGTCTGTGATTAGCAATTCTGATGCTAATTTTTTGGCCGATGCTGTATTTTTGTTATTTCAGCATCACAGGAGGACATTGCTAGCGTTGTTACAATGGCATTTAATAGGAGAAGATAAACCAGACATAATGGATAACAGTCAGGTTTCACTGTCAGCTCCTAGGAGAAATCCAACATAGAAGTAGTGAAGACATCAAACACTGGACTCAAAGTTCAGAATGCAGTGCAGCTATAAGTACAAGGCAGTTGTGCTGAGTTATGGCAGAGACTTTGCTTGGCTAGTTCGTGATCAACGCGATGAAAAGCATGATGGTGTTGACATGGATTGGTATTAAAGATGAAGCTTTGGGACCTTATCTGTTTGAACAAAGTGTACAAGAGGTGAGAAATCTGGACAGAATAAATGACTAAAGCACTGCTGCATCGCTCTATTTAGATAGCGATAAAGCGAAGGCTAAACCCTCTGTACCATTATCACCACATAGTCAAACAGCATTGTGGGTAATGTAGGGAACATTTATCCAAAGTGAAAATAGAGCTAAAAGTCAAAGAAAATGAAAGAATTTCATTATAAAATAAATCTTGCATTACACTGAAGATCACAATGGATTTTCCCTTTAATTGTGATATTGCAGGTATTAATAAATCAAGCTGTGTCAGAATCTAAAATCCATCTTTTGTGTGTTGCAATTTATTACAGAAAAAAACAGTGATGTAAAACTTAATTTTTTATTTTTATTTTTTTAATTACATTCAGTGCTCAGGTTGCATAAGTTACATAGAAAAGAGGAGGCATGAGGGTCTACTGCACTGCCTTATCAGAGAAAGCTCAAATGAAATGATGCTTGTTTCCTCAGGGTTCTTTGGTTTTTCCCACTGATGTTGAATTTGCTGTAGATTAATATCATTTTACTCTTTCTGCAGTACATGAGTGGGAAAAGGCAATCAGCAGGCTAGCACAGTTATACTATAAACTCCTCACTAGTGTTAAGAGGAACACGTGAATACGTGCTGTGTCACTGACCAAAACATCCCCAAATTTCTCTCACTCTGAACAGAATATCTCAAAAATTCAGCTCTTTTCCCTCACAGCTGTTGCATCTAGGAAGTGTTCGTCACACAGACATTATGCTCCAGAGTTTCCACGCCCAGGTTTGAGCAGAGGAAGGTGTTCAGGCGTCTCCGATTTCGCATTTAGTCCCAGCAGCAGCGCAGAAGAGAAGCAGCAGACTGCAAGAGTGAGAGAGAGAGAGTGTGTGTGTGTGTGTGTGTGAGAGAGAGAGAGAGAGAGAGTGTGTGTGTGTGTGTGAGAGAGAGAGAGAGAGGGAGAGTGTGTGTGTGTGTGTGTGTGTGTGTGTGATCATCTTTCCACGTGTGGAATGCGCACAGAGGACAGCGGACAGAGGCGCGTCGCTTCAGGTAAGCCACTGCTCCAGGATACAGCTGACTGGAGGCTGTACATTTTGTTTTGTCAAAAGTAAGTGCGCGAATATCGCCAACTTTTTTACAAATGTGTTTTGTCTTTGGGATTAAGAGTCTCAGTTTCAGTCGGTTCAGCTCGCGCAGTCACACTGAGTAAATCACCCCCTAGGTGTTATTCACTTCTCCAAAAGCTCATATAGCAGGGATTGCGTGTACACTGTTTGCAGTCATGGACCCTTACAGTATAAAAAGCACAGATCCCCTTATGAGCTCAGCACAGAGGGTTATTATTAGTTTAATGTAATGATTTAAATATTAAGAACATTACGCACATATGTAGCATTAGATTTATTTTTTGGAGCTGTTAGAGATTGTTAATCCTGAACTTTTCACCACTCAACCTGTTACACAATCCAGTCATTGTGTTGAAATGTACATTTGAGTGAAAATAACTGAACTTTTCTTAGTTTTGTACAGTATCTGTCTATCTCTTTATATATATATATATATATATATATATATATATATATATATATATATATATATATATATATATATATATATATATATATATATATATGAAAGTTATGAAATTGATTTTATATAGGGAATTAGCTGGTAAAATTTACTGAGCATCTTGGAGATTCTTCTTCTTCTTTGCATGCAAATCCCAGAAGCCTTCATTATATATATTTTTGTCTGAAAGTGGTCAGTTATCATGTAATATGTTACTTTCTTTACTTACAGTTTTTGGTAAAAAAAAAAAAAAAATTGTTTTTAAAAAATGTTTTACTTTTTTGTTGGAAAAGGAATGTTTGGAAATATAAACTGTTTTTGTATTGAATCAATAATGTAGAATTCACAAAATAAGCATCTATAGTTAAATGTATACAGTTTGACGTTTGCACAGCACTGTATATTATATACTATATTATATATAATATATACAATTGTATATCATGTACTATATTGTATATAATATATATAACTATGTACCATTATATTTATTTATTGAAGCCAGTAGAAAGATTTCATTCGTCAACTTTTCACCCCTAATCCCAAACCAGTTATATAGTGTTAATATGTATAGTTAAAACATCGTAGTACCAGAACTTTTCTTAACTGTATTAAAATTGCACTTTAAGTATAAATAATTAAAATCTGTTTTAACTCATGGCACTTTAGAGGAACCAAGGTTAAATTAACTGTCCAGTCTATTAGGCATTTAACATTGTTGATAGTGATTTTGACAGTGATCCCCTGGCTTAAAAATTGTAAATATAGGTCTAAAACTGAAAGTAAATGTAGCCCTGATTCATCATTGCTTTTTGATTTCTCTATTTTATGCTTCTCTTAACTTGACATGTAGAATGGGAGAGGTTACCTTGATAGTTTCTTACACTCGGCCTACACATATGAACACCTTGTATTTTCTGTCATCTATATCTGTTTATGAGTGCACACAAATGTTATATTAAGATTTTAACAAGCCCTAGACTAAAAAGTTTGCCATTGCAAGACATTTAAAGAGGTTTAGAAAGACAGAGAATGACACAGCTCTCATAACACCACGCTGAACAGGTGTTTAGTTTACATCCCTCTTCTCATTAACTTTAAAGCCTCTCCTAATGAATGGTGTTGTTCTGCTCTATCCTGTGGTTTGCTTGTGTGAATGCAGTGACTGTCCCACCACATCTCTCTCTTCACCAACCCATCATTGTTTACACTCTTATTACTTTGTCCCTACCTGGGGGGTAATATTTAACAGTGTAACTTTGGACTTTAAAGGGTTTCATACACCCCAACTATCTTCATTCTCACTGAAGAGGGTGATAAAAATTAATAACTCTTACAAGACTTCTGCAGGTCTCATAGTCTCATAGATTTCTCATATATTTTTGATTTTAAAATACATTTTTGGAAACATAATGTAAATAAAAGAAAAAAGGAAACATCTTTATTGATGTTTTTTTTTTTGTATTTGAGTCAAGGCTGTTGCTAGGATCGTTGACATCCTCTGATACCAGCATCACTGATAAGCTGTCAGACCTCCTGATATCTCATCCTTATACACACATAAACAGGACTATATAAAGTGCAAGATAGTATGAGTGTAAACTAACCTTAAATCTTAATGTTGTCAGTACTCTATCTTTTTAATCCCAGAAGTAAACTGGTTTGGTAAAACACTTTATAATCCTTGTTGTCTTTTGCCCCCTGGTTTCAAAATAGTAATCATGCTTTAATGTATTAATATGTCTCTGTGGCCGTCCTTGTAATTGGTTGCCATCTGCCTGTAATAACAGTTAGATTCAAATAAAGCACCTGCTTTTTAATCTCCTCATTGTGATCTTTTGCAGGTCCCACAGTGCTCCGGTGTTCTTTTGGTCTTCTCTCACGTCTTCCTCTCTATCCATGTCCAATGTCGTCCCTTGTTGGGATAATTCTTCTAATACTGGCCTCTGAGGTTTCTACTCAAGGTAATATATGGCTCTTTCTATCTTTGACCTGAATTGTTTATCCAAAAAAAGTCTTTAGCAAGTGGTAGAATCTCATGTTAATCGGTTTTAATGTCTGATTCAGATGCAGTTACAGTTACACACAAATCAGTGACAGGATAATCCGTTGCAGGCTATGTAATTGATCATGTCATTGATTATTTATTTTACCTGCATTACACCTAAAATACATCACTATAGTTTAGAATTATAATTATAATTCTTCCCCTTTTTTGTGACATATGCAGTACCGCCTGCTTTGCCTAATAATTTTTAAACTGGTTTGTCTGACATGCAGGCTGATGTACTTGTTGACAAGAGTTCAGGGATGGACTGGGTCATACAGAGACTGGGATGGAGTGGGCATGTGTCATTTATCATACACATGCTCATGTACATATTTCTCTTTCGTACACAACATTGCTGAATGAACCAACAGTTTTACACATAAAAGGGGTGTAAAACACATTGTTAAACTCTTATAAAAAAAAAAGAGACTTTTTGGAATGTGTTTCATGCCAGAATTACAAAATGCCTTTGGAGAATATATATACAGAGGTTCCAGCATTGCCACATTGATCACATTTTCCTCTGAAATGTGAACATTAACTGAAGTTCTGACCTGTATCTGCATAATTTTATGCATTGCACTGCTGCCAAAATGCCAAAATGCTACAATGATCAGTTGTTGGATAGGTAAATATAGGTATATGCTCTGGGCACTGGGACTCACCCAAACTGGACCGTTGAAGATTAGAAAAAAAATCACCTGGTCTTTTTCCAGTCTTTAACTGTCCAGTTTTGGTGAGTCCGTACCCATGATAGCCTCAGTTTCTTGTTCTTGGCTGACAGGAGTGGAACCTGATGTGGTCTTCTGCTGTTGTAGCCCATCCACTGCATTCTGAGATGCTTTTCTGCTCACCACGGTTGTAAAGAGTGTTATTTGAGTTACTATAAACTTCCTGTCAGCTCAAACCAGTCTGCTCATTATCCACTGATCTCTTTCATCAACAAGGTGTTTCAGCCTGCAGACCCTCCACTCTCAGAATGTTTTTTGTTTTTCACACCATTCTGTATAAACTCTAGAGACTGTTGTGTGGGGAAAATCCCAGGAGATCAGCAGTTTCTGAAATGCTCAAAGCAGCCCATCTGGCACCAACAACTATGCCACGATCAAAGTCACAGAGATCACACTTTTTCCCCATTCTAATGTTTGATGTGAACATTAACTGGAGCTCCTGACCTGCATCAGCATGATTTTATGCATTGTGCTGCATTGTGTTAAAGTGGACGGTGAGTGTATAGGGAGGAGTTATGAAAGGTTAGAGTGTTTGAGATTGTTTTGGATTTTTAAATTGCCTGGAGAACTATAAACATTAGATTTTCTTAATTAAAGGAGCCAAAGCTGCTTTTAGACTTATGCTTCTTTTCAGGACATATCCTGTTATGCAACTCCCATGCTGTGTGTGCCTCCATGATGCTGGCCTCTTACTTTGTTGGTTCAGTGGTTGGTGGTGGTGTTACTTGGGCAAAGAAAATCTTACAAGATGTCTGATCCTTTGCCAGCTGTTATTGAAACCCAGACTTCCTCCACCCTCTTTCTGTTACTGCTCCCTGATAACAAGAGAACACCGTAACACAAAAAAGGCCTTCAGGCTACTGAAGGTCAACGCTGTGCCAATTTAACACAAATCCGTATTTGGACTCAGGTCACGTGCTCAGTGCTAACCTTCAACCCCTCAAGAACGGATTTCCTGTGCCCCTTGTTTCACTGTACTCTTGTAGGACAGTAAAGGGCCTGCTTTGAGCATGCCAGGACAGCTGGAGCAGAGCAAGGAACATGGATACATGAGCATAAAAAGGGAGAATTGTTAGAAGACAGCATGTGGAAATTATGCAGATCAGCTGAAGACAAGGGCAGAGTTGAGCAGGGATTTTCTGAGGGAGGAAGAGAGAAGAGAGAAACGCTAGAGACGCCCAGTGTTTTACAGCCTCTCTGTGGAGAGGCAAACAGAAGGCATTGAGATGAATGCTGTGAATGTCTTTGATCTCAAGACATTTCCACTGAGCATCACCCCCAAAACCCCACTCCATGACCTTCTTTCCCATGCATGTCTTACATTTACAGACTGGTTTTTGTCCTGAATCAGTCTGTGTATGCAGACACATGCTTTGTCCTTTACATGAACTGTTATATTTGACTACTGTATGTGATTGTTTATTTGTGATAACACTGCTTACTATCTCATTTCCAATACATCTTTATGTCCTCAGGCCGATTAAAGCTGACGGTTTTGTCAGAGGACCGGCTCCAGATGAAATGGAAGGAGGCTGAGGGGCCAGTGCAAGGCTACAAAGTCAGAGTTAGACCAATTTCAGGTGAGAAATAGCCTCTAGCAGGTTCTAACCTCTTTCTGAAGTGTTTTTTTTTTTTTTTTTTTTTTTTTTTTTTTTTTTTTTTTTTTTTTTTTTTTTTTTTTTTTTTTTTTTTTTTTTTTTTTTTTTTTTTTTTTTTTTTTTTTTTTTTTTTTTTTTTTTTTTTTTTTTTTTTTTTTTTTTTTTTTTTTTTAATTTTATTTTTATCATGTTTCATTATTTACCTCACATATGTTGCCTCTCTTTCTAGGCAAGGGGTAGGGCCGTAAATTTAAGATTCCACAAATTGCTGAGGCAAGGGTCAGAGCTTTTTGAATTACCTGCAGGGGATATTCAGTCACTGTCTAAAATTATGTTGGATTTAGGGCCCTAAGGCAACCAAGAATTATAAATGATCATGTACTGTATATGTTTTACTGTTTATAAATTACTTTTCCTAATGATTTAATGTGTTACACTTCATACTGGACATTTCTAAAGACTGTTTTAGGTCAGAAAGTTCAGACAGATATTTTGGCTGCAGGGTAGGGTTTCTCCTGCTTTCTGTTTGACTTAAGTGATCTAGACAGCATAAGAGGTAAGGCATTTCTTAAGCACACACACACACACCTGCATAAGAACAGGAAGTAACTCGTTTTGCTACAACAGCACAGTGGTATTGATTTCATCTGTCAATCAGAGATTATTCTGATAGGCCTGCAGCTGGTAGCACCAGTAGAACATAAGCTAAACTAGTTAACTAAGCATTAGCCGCCTAGTCTAAACTAAAGCATAGTCTATTTGCATTTTGATACAGTGACTAATTCAAGAGATAGACCTTGCTTGAAATAAATGCTACACCCAGAAAGGCAGGTGAAAACATACTATATGTACAACAATATATTATTCATCCGCCATTGAATTGAGAATAGACTAAAAGAAATGATCTGGGGTTCTGCTGGTTCACTTTCTAACCAAAGCGTTATGGCAGTTAATATTACATAGTTCGGCTTACAAATCACTTCTTTGTTTTTTCAATTCCTTTTTAATCTGGCATCTCGGCTTGAGGTGATTTTTCCATTTCAGTCATGTCAGACCTCGGTAGAACTGAGAAGAGCGAGGGAGGGGTGATACATTTTAACAGTGATGGAATGAAGATAGGCATCTACCCAGCTGTATCCCATGGCCATAACCTCTGAGCATATAGTCACTTCAGTGCCTCTCTTTCTTTGTCCTTCTCTTCTATTATCTCTATATTATGTCTCTCCCATTCCTCCTGTGTGCACTCTGATTCAGACAGGTCTAATGCAGTATTAAGAAACTTACTACAAAAATTGCAGGTATATGGAGATGGTTGGAAGACATACCAAACACGGGAACACTTTTTATTAACCCATACAAATATCTTCAACTTTTAATCTTCAACTGACCTGGTTTTTAACTTACAGTGAAGAAATACACTATGTGGACAAAAGTATGTGGACACCTGACCACTGCACCCTTGTTCCAAAACCATGGGCATTTACGTAGAGCTAATCCTCTATTTGCTGCTATAAATGCTTTCTACTACATTTTGGAGAGTGGCTATAGGGATTTGTGTCCATAAGTGTTGTCGGCCAAGGAGGGCTGGCACACACTCGGCATTCCAGTTCATCCCAAAGGTGTTCAGTTGGGTTGAGGTCAGGGCTCTGTGCAGGCCACTCATGTTCCACACCAGCCTTGGAAAGCTATGTCTTTATGGACCTCACTTTG
Organism: Pangasius djambal; assembly: GCA_022985145.1. Lineage (NCBI taxonomy): Eukaryota > Metazoa > Chordata > Actinopteri > Siluriformes > Pangasiidae > Pangasius > Pangasius djambal. Next base: position 10,321,691 of record CM040990.1, on the reverse strand, counting down.
TGCATATGTGCATTGCTGGAATAGATTTGGGCTCCTTAGTTCCAGTGAAGAGAAATCTTAATGCCACAACATACATAGACATTCTAGACAGTTGTGCTCTTACAACTTTGGGGCAACAGTTAGGGGAAGGCTCACAGGTGTGATGGTCGGTGTCTACATGATTTTGGCTATGTAGTGTATAATAAGCTGTTGTTTATCATGAAATAATATATCTAGTTCTGTTCTGTTCACGTCCTCTAGAAGTTCCTCAGCCGGAGCTGATGTTGACCACAACACGTGGTCGGGCCACTGTGGCAGGCCTCGACTCCACACAGGAGTACCTGCTACAAGTGCTGGTGCTTAATGGAACTGTGGAGAAACTCATCGCTAAAAGACGCTTCACAAGTAAGACAGATACGGGTAGAGGGATGGGGGGGAAGCAGGACTATAGAAGCAAGTGTTCTGGACAGGGATAGACAGGATAGAGTAGAAGTGTTCAAAGCAACTGTAAGATCATTAATGAGACAGGATTTAATTATTGAATCCAAAATGTTGTAGTCCACTTACATGAGAGATTCTTTACTTATTGCCAACTGTCCTAGTGAATCCATTCGTGACACCATCCCTACCCCATCCCCCACACACCATCTCCACACTATCACATTGCAGAAACTTCTGCCTAATTAAGGAATTTTAAATTCTTTTAAACGTACCAATGTGTATAGCTGTAGGCTATCCTCGGGCTGATCCTGAGCTTTGGGTTATGGTTAATGAATGATTAAGTGGATGTTTCACAATTTATATGTCTGTGTTTGTTCTTGCACATTTTATTAATAAATCCTTACGTACAAAAATAGTCTTAGCTGAAGAAAACCCCCACAATAATAGACTATCTCTGGTCAGCTCTGATTAATGTAAATTCTTTCCAGACATCTCTCTTCACATTGCTCCACTTAAACTGTAGTTTGTTTCTTTTCTGACGAATGGGCAGTGGGATGCCGTCACCATCATTGTTCAAGCAAGGTCAGTCATTTATAGAAGTAGTCAATGAGTCTTACATAAATCCTGCTTAACCACAGTCCTTTCATTACCATTACCTTGGAGTTTTTTATTTTGTTTACAATCCTGTGGAAATACCTTAAAACGTATCCCCATTCACATCGCCACTGTGTGAATATTTTTCATTTTGTCCCCATACTAGAGTAACACTTACTGCAATATTACAAATGTCCATGTAGGGATAGTGTCACGAATGGATTCACTAGGACAGTTGGCAATAAGTAAAGAACAATCTTGTGACCAAGTCAGTGAGGAAGTCAGAAATCTTATAAAAAGCCACATCCAACCAAACCAATGATTCATTCAACATTCATGTCTAAATACAGTGTATACAAGTGCCACAGATACAATAAAAGACATATCATATTTGCTTAAGGACATAAGGCAGGTAGTAGGCTAATTGATCTAATATTTGTTGTAGTAAATTACTTTTAGCATACTGATGTGTGACACAAGCGTGATTGTCCATAAGTACTTTTCAGGCCCCATTGCATATACTGTAAATGCTGAGGAATTTCTGAATGCCTGGTAGGCTTTGGGCCTGTCAGTTCAACATCCCTTTTCCACCACCACATAACATACATCATCCTCGACATATGCTACATATGTATGTCGGTATGCACACACACATGCACGTAAACAGTATGTTCCCTTTCATGGGCCCTGTCTGTAAATGACTATGTTGAGATGCTGGAATCCTGCAGAATTATAGACTCTGTCACTCTCAGAAAGGAAAGTATGAAAGGACATTTGTGTTTTTATAGGTGCAGAACAGAGCCATGTGGACTGTTTATATAAGACTATAATTTACATCTTTAAAAACCTTTACTTAGGTAAGCATGAAATCACAGGGGGAAAAAAAGCATACGGAAAAGTAGGTGCTATTTTTAGGATCCAACATGTTGGACTTTGTAACACTCCATACTAAAAGTAGTTCATAACGGCATACATTGTGTTATTACTTCATTATGAGTGCATGATGAGACATACGTTTTTCTTCACTATGTGTATACTTTATGGCATGCTTCTCCCACTGACAAATCTGTACCCAGGAAAAAGAGCCAGGGTGTGTGTGGTACTTTTTAGTTGCCTTGTTGGGTTGTGCATGTTCAGGCACGCTGGTCATGCAGTATAGTTTGGAGGCAAGCTTAGCTAGGTCAGAATTCCATTGTTCCTCCGTGTTCAGCTGTAACATCCAGAGTTTTCCAGAGTTTTTCCATCTGACTAAATTGCCTGTGGGGCATTCTGAGTAGACAGACTAGTCTTTGCCTTTGAAGATTACTTATGTACAGTGTGTTTTAAACTAAATTTAAACTAAAGCCCTGTTCAGACAAGATTAGTTTTATACGGGGAATTGGGTGGATGCAATTCGTACTGGAGTATGTATGTGATTTTAGCTTTCCCATGTCTGGATAGATTATACCATTTTGTTTACTTGATTATAAAATGTTATATATTATTTATAAATTATAATTAAATTATAAAATTAAAAAATATAATTTTTAGAAAATTATAAAACGACTATAACAAGTAAGTCCACGTAATACAGTTGTATGCAGAGGTTTTGGCACCCTGGCCAAATTACTTATTTTGTTGATTTTTGAAACGGACTAAAGTAAACACATCATGTGCAGCAAACTATTTAAAAGAATATTTTTTTCTGCAAATGTTAATGTTCAGGTCACTGTTCTTATTGAAACACAGCCAGTTGATCAATCTTTGTGACTGAAGCTCCTGACCCAATGTCGAACCATCTTTCTGGGTCACTTAGATCTTTTCATTTTGTATTCTTGATCCAAGCCCAAGGACAGATGGGCATGCTCAACATTTTTATACATACAATAGGGCATGATAGAATGTTAAATTGCTTAATTGTATCCTGCAGTATACCTGTCTGGAAGCATCTGCACTTGTTATAAATCTCCACTCATTTGTCCAGGTTGTTACTTTAACTCGCCTGTATATCTTTTGCAAAATTACATTTAGTAAAGATTTTGTCATGTCCTTTGGGGCATTTTTTAAAACAAGTTTTATATGTATGCAATTTTTTCTAGTGTGCATACAATGTGTAGAGACTCCCATCTCCACTACAGCTACCTTCTGTAAACATTACTGAACAGACATTTCCAAATAGTACTTAAGTAAAAAAGAAGTAATGGCAAAAACATACAATTCATGCTTTTTTAAATGTGTTTATTAGAAATGTTAGAAATGTTTCTCTTGTCCCTCATGTTTCTTTTGTGTTTCTACCTACCACACCTTTTCTCCTGTGTGTGTGTGTGTGTCAGTCGATGTGCTGCGGGAGGAGGAGGAGGCCCGCAATGGAAACCCAAAGCACAGGAGGAAGGTCCAGGTGGTGGGCTCAGGCTCTGGCGAGATGGACGATGCCACTGATGTTCTGGAGTCACTGCCCACTGTTCTCTACCAGGAGCTAACTACAAGAGGTAAACACCATTCCATTACACTAATAACTTCATCAACTTTAAAAAGGTTAAATCTAGAGGTAAAAACCATTCTTGAAAGTGTACTTTGGTTTCCTCCTCTTAGGGAAACCTTGAAACACAGTGGTGGTGTTTTTTTTTTTTTAAAAAAAAAAGAAAAATTTAATCCATAGCTTGTAAAACCTTACACCACAGTATATCTTTTTCAGAGAAGGTTTTCAAGTAGAACCCTCTTTGAAAAGTAATAGCCCTTTGAAAAGGAAGCTAAGAACAATATCCAGAAGACCCTGAAGGAACGCTTTTTCTCTAAGAGTGTACCAACAGCCTGCTTAAGCCTCTGAGATTTTGCGATAAATGACACAAAGAAAAGCACTCTCAGAAAAAAGCAACATGAGAACAATAAAATATTACTAAATTCACTCTATATCATCTTGAAGCAGTGAGATTAATTTATTTGTGATTAGATTAACTTTCTGTTATAGATTCAGTTCATTTTTATATACATATTTTTTTATATAGTTAAAAAAAAAAACAAGGCTTCACAGGACAAACACAGAATTTTTCTGAAGCAGTAAATTATCGAAGGTGTGGGAAAGGGTAGTGTAATAGTTTCCGAAGTAAATTATAGTTACCTGTATGCCTCGCCTGGGATGAGTTACAGTGTGTTAAATGTCATCATTTAGTCCTTCCTGGGTGCTTCTCTGTCATTAGCCATGGTTTACTACAGGAGCTACAGATGGTTCGAATGGTATCTGGTCTCTCACTAACTACACAGTAAAAGCTCTGCTGTAGCATCATATACTTACAATCAGCCTTCTGTTTTATTGGGCACTGACCATGCAGTCGACATTTCAACAGCTGAGGGATTGCTCATTGCAGACCCTGCCATGGCTTTTATATGGTTTTTACATTGATTTCTTACATTATGTCTTTTTATGCAGGTAGTGAATGCGTGGACTGATGTAGAATGCAGCACTATGGTACTGTATGGGTTAATGTTGTGTAACTTACATAACTGGTGGTTCTATATGTTCAGAACCTCCTACCATTGCTGATCAAGAGGAGCAAGAGGTCGAAAAGGGCAAAGATAAGAAAAAAAAGAAGAAAGACAAAACCCATACAAAGACAAAGGATGAGAAGGTTGAAAGCAGAGATAAACCTGCAGAGGAGGAGCACAAAGTGAGAAAAACCACCCCAGTTACAGGTAAAAGAAAAGCACAACATTAGCACAACACTGACACAGCATACAAAATTAGCAGTCAGTATTTTCAATGTATAGCTGAGAGCAGAATTTTGCATCCACCCCTTCATTGCCCTGGGATGCCAAAAGTTGTTTAGAGGATGCACAGTTATAAAGGAATTATTAATATTAATATCTTAAGATACAATATTTGACCTTTTTCTTAGTTGTGATAATGGAGGTATATTTGTGAAACCTAAAACACTAAGGCCCTGATTTCTAAAGGCATGCATGTAAAAGCATGCAAACTTCATAACAGCTGCAAAAAAAAAAAAAAAAAAGCAAGCTAATTTACTAACAGGGAGAACATTGCATCATTCACAGGAGCAGATAATGTCTTTTTTGTTCATTTTGCATGTTTGCTTTAATTAACATGCATTTTGGGCCTTCTATCTAAAGGTGCAAAATATAGGGCAATGTCAACGCAAGTTGATTAATCTTGCACTTGCAGTGTGATTTCCTAAGCCTGAAATTCCACTAATTAATACATCTGGAAGGCAGGTATTAAATTTGCCCATTTCTGCCAGTTATTCAAAATTATTCAAAATGAGAATATTTATCTAAATTCTACATTAGTACAATAATCAGAAAGTTTCTTGAAATGACTTAATATTGCTGTGGTAATCATATTAGCTATTCACCATGCATTCACACAACCTGATACCAAGAGGATTTAAACAGATTTACACATATTCCTGTTTAATGTCATGCACACTCATGTCTACTGTTCATATCATATTTTGAACAGTATTTCAACCAATCTTGCTACCTTTAGTCTACGTTGTACTTGAGTTTCAAGTTCATTTCATCCTTTGGAATCCAAACTCGTAAACAAAAAACAAACCTCATTTAAATTTTGTTTTCTTCTCATACTTTGCACAGCTATTTTTTTTTTTCTTAAATCACCTGCAGCACACCTACAGTTTGGGTGTGCAGTTTCTATGATTGCAACCACAAAATAGTGCTCGTTATTTTTAATCTTAGTAAATCAAGGCCTAAATAACTTTTAAATACATTACTTTTTTTCAATATGTCCTAAGGGTATATAAACAGTAGAGTCAGTATTTGTCTCACTCACTAGGCCAAGTTAAATGAGCCATGCTGTATTCTGATTTGTTGCCTGTGTGTTTAAAGGGAAATTCCACAGATATATCACAATAGCTGTATAATTCACTTACTGGGAAGTAAACAAAATTACACCAACTGTTTTTGATGACAAAAATATACTTTTCTAGAAAGTATTAGAGTCAGAATTGTTTGCGGCAACAGGTGGTAGCAAGTAGGGCCTGAAGGAATTAAAGCCCCTAAAAGTCACCTGATTTCTTAAAGGTTTTTTTTTTTTTTTTTCCCAGAAGCCACCCTACCGCAAGGGGAAGCCCCGTACCTTATGTGCCTCTCCCTACGTCAACACAAATCCAAGCCCCAAATCATGACATGAGACAAAATCAACTTTTTATGTTGTTAGCATGTAGCCTGTAGCTGTGAGAAACACATGGAGGGCAAAGCGGTGTTGTAAGAGAATCAGTATCCAGAGTATACTGATTTTACAGATATAACATTAGTAAAAATCATATATAATCTAATTAAAAACCTTGAAAGAAGTGTCTAGGTTTACATTTTAAAAGAAGCTCTTGAAGCACTGCATGTTTACATCTTATTAAATAGATAAGGAAAATTAAATGTGGCTATTCCATGTAGCTCATGGGAAGAGTCACGCAAACCTGATATGGATTAATTGGGCTAATAGATTAATCCATAATTAATCCATGTGCTTTCCATTAGCTAGTTAAAATTCTGAAATGTTCATTTTCAGTTCCACACCCGACCCAGGACTAACTCTAATCCTAGTAAACATATCTATTGTGCATTTTTGTGGTAATTATGTGGTAAAATTGTTCCGCAGGTTTCTGTGATTCCTGAGTAAGAATTAGCGCACATATAAAATCAGCTGACAGATGTTTAATATTTTTAGGCACTTTTGTTTTTTCCTTACCTCTCATTCATACTGTATGTGCCCAGCTGGATCCTCTCACAAGCCATTCGAGTGCAAGGCCGGGGTGCAGGCTGATCTCGTCCTGTTGGTAGATGGCTCCTGGAGTATTGGACGTACTAACTTCAAGAAGGTGCGGGAGTTCCTGGAGGGCCTGGTCACTCCCTTCCACATCGGCCCATATGGCGTGCAGATTGGTAATCCAGGCCTCTTCACATTCCTTCAGTGTTTGTGATGGCCATCTTAATTTCATCTAAATGGATGACATTTAGTTTCCTAAATACCCATTTGGAGATGGTGTTTTTTAATGTTTAAGTGTTTACAAGATGTGTAATAATGATAGTTTTTAAAAATACCTTAGTAAACTTTGAATTTTGAAAGTATTGCCATGTTGTGGGTGTCGCTAGATTTGTAACTTCATGCTTATATTTTATACTGGTTTCAGCAGGGGATTTTTTTTCTAAGTCTAAGGATCTATAGTAGAGTATAAAAGTCTGGCTTTTCTACTGAGAACTGTTTATATTTAATTATTTATCAAAAACTACACCAAACCTAATCTAACATTCCCAATCCTACTGACCATGCCACTGCAAAACTCAAATAATCTGACTAGTGTCCCTGACCACGATAAAACAGTTACTGAAAATGCTTGAATGAATACACAAGTATGTCTGACTGTCTGTTTCAGCCCTGTCCCAGTACAGCGGAGACCCTCGCACTGAATGGCAGCTTAATAACTTCACATCCAAAGAGCAGCTCCTTGACGCTGTCCGAAACTTCAGATACAAGGGAGGGAACACCTTCACAGGTGAAAACAGCATCTTTAAACAGAATTAGCTCTTTGTTACAAGAGACAGTTAGAAGAGGCTCTGCTAACTAGACCATGACATCTTATCTACAGTTGTTTGCAACGTTCACAGGTGTAACTTTTTTTTGATATGTCTGTTTTGTCCCGACTTTTTCTGTGTGTTTACTGCATGACAAGCATGGCGATATGACGAATGTATCTGTGTAAAACTACACACCTGATATTATGATATTTACAAATACATAGTGAAGCTCTATACTAGCTGTAGTTTTTGTTATAATGGCCAGTGTAATCACAGCCTGCGGGATCTTTTTCATTCCAACGTCCTCATTGAAAACAACATGTAGGTAATGTGGACCATGTCAACTAAATTTTAGTTTGTGTACAAAACAGCCATCATTGTGGGTTTTGCTTAAGTGTTGTAGGATTTAAAATTCCTCTACATGAGACACATTTGATGCTTCTAAAAATGCTTTAGAAATGCTTTCAGTGGTGTTTCATTGATCATGCAAGGTTTTTATTTCTCTCGTTCTTGTCCCCAGAACTTTTCAAAGTTTTTCAAAGTTACACTCATGGTGACTTTGCTATGTGTTTGTGCCCCAGGTCAGGCTCTTATTCATGTCCTAGAGGAGAATTTGAAGGAAGAGGTCGGGGCCAGGTCAGATACTGCACAATTTCTGCTGCTGTTGACTGATGGTAAATCTCAGGATGATGCCGTTGCTGCAGCCAGCAGGCTGAAGAATGCAGGAGTGGAGATCATCGCTGTAGGTGAGTTTACTATTGTTTATTGTTTTTTTTTTTTTTTACTTTCCCCAAGTAATTTAATGGAATGAAAATGGTTCTTGGGTAGTCAGCATCCTTTCCTCTCTCTCTCTCTTTCTCTCTTCCTCTCTCTCAGGCGTAAAGAATGCGGACGAGGCCGAGCTCAAACAGGTAGCATCTGAACCTCTGGAGCTGAATGTGTACAATGTGAACGATTTCCCCCTGCTCACTAAACTAGTTGGCCGACTGGTACGCATCCTGTGTGGGAAAATGGAGGAGCGCAGTAAAACAAGTGAGTTTATTACTGACACAATGACAATTAGAGATGTATCTTTTTTAGTTTTATTAAAAACTAATTAAAGATTTACTGACAGTAATTCTGAGATCACAGACAATAATTTAAGGTCACATCTGGTGCAACAAGCAATCAGCACAAGGTGGCCTCTCTACAACTGTCAGTTCTGAAAATTTGCTCTTGCATTTGTTGAATTTTCAGTTACAAAAGAGCAGGCTTCAGGTAATTTCTGCCAAAATCACTGACTACATCTTCCAAAATATGGCACAGCAATGGCTCCTTTGTTTCCTGACATAAATACACATGCAAAACAGAGGCTTGTGTGGCACGACCATATGTTAATTATGTGTGCATATTCTTAGTGGATCAGCAACTAAATTGGCCATGCTCGGCTAAATTGGTACTTAATTAAATAATTACACTAACGCGCATATTTAGTACTTTTCTGAGATAATTGTCTTCGTAGTCAGCAGAAACTAGTACTGCCCTACTGCAGGTATACACTAATTAACACAAAAAGTTTGTGTGTGTGTGTGCGTGTGTGTGTGTGTATGCGTGTGTGTTTGGAGCAGGACGTGCACATCCCACTGAAGACCCAGGGCTGTCTTACCCAAGTCCCACAGACTTGCGATACTCTGAGCTTGGCCCCAAAGAGGTGCGTTTGAGCTGGACGAATCCAGGCAGAGCGGTGCAGCAGTACAGGGTGGTGTTCCACAGCAGTGAGGGACAGAGCCCACAGGAGGTGAGTCTGACTTTCGACCTATAGCCAGGACAGAATCCACTACTCAGCTGGATCACAGCCCAGTTTTGCTCTAGCACACGGATATTCAACTAAAATTTGTACATTTTCAGTTTAATTAAATGCCATGTTTACAAAGGTCTAGATAAGCAACTAACATGACTGAATGGCAACTACAGTTACCCTTTAATACTTAACCATTAATGATTAGTTCATGACTGTAAATAAGACACATCAAGTCAAAGTGGTTATGTTTTGTTTCACACTGGAGTGTCACGTTATCACTTTTGACTAATGCCACAGACTCTGAACAGATGATCTATTCTGTTCTGTTTTTAAAAACTTCTGTTTTTTAAGTTTCCGAGTAACGCAACAGTTTTATTCTATTGCCCAGAGATCATGAGATCGAATCTCGACAATGCCACAGCCATTCATGGCCGGCAACCAAGCGAGCAAAATTGGCCTTCCTCTCTGGATGGGAGGGGAATACTGTCTTCCCCCATCAATCAGAGTGACACCAGCCAATAGTGGGAGTCTGTGAGCTGCAGAAGATTGTAGATAGCACTACAAAGTGTGTTATGCTGCCCTGTGTCACAGCATGAGCAGCAGTTGGCTGGTTTCATGCGTCTCTGAGGGAGAAAGTTAGCCTTCACCCTCCCTCTCGACTAAACTGGACAGAAAATTGGGGGGAACATTTTTGTTGTTTAACCCTATGAAAGTTTCATTGAAAACTCTTCCCTTTCTAAAATAATTTCTCTAGTCCTGTGCATTACATTACAGTTACCTTTGTAAACTTTGTAAATTGTTTTCATACATTGGACACTCTGTTACAGTATTTTTTCAGTTCAGTCCACTAAAATGCTTTGCTGGGTTTGCATTCAGACAGCAGTCATCCAGTTAGCACCCCCCAGCTCTAGTTTTACACTCTACAAATGTGACAATATACTGAGGTGATCTGAAATATCTAATGCTTAAACATTATGGTATACTTGTACAGATGCAACTACATGAAACACTTAAAACATACTATTTTTTCCTCTTTAAAAAAGTGTAACCTACATTTTAAGTACAGTCAAAACCATATATAAACATTATTTTGATAAACTGCTGTAGGCTAAGAGTACAACTCTTTAAACAGTTGCTACAGTTGCTCTTTAAACAACATTCTCACAGTTACTCTAATCAACTAATTTAAACTCACCCTGCCACTGTAGAGCTTTGTCATTAAATGTCATCCTTTTTGAATGTGTATAGTTGTGAGCAGAAATTGTAATACATCAAATCAATTGAGATCCTAGGCTGTATTCCATGCTCCTCAGTGCTGTGTTTTTGCAGGTGGTGGTGAAGGGGTCAAACTCCACAGTGATGCTGACAGGATTGTCCTCACAGACACAGTACCATGTGTCAATTTTTCCTGTATATGAGGACAACGTGGGCTCTCCGTTGAGAGGCATCTTCACTACATGTGAGCTTCTGTGTAAAAAACACTAAATCATTATTAACCTCAAACAGAGAATAGTTAACCAAATCTCCTCTTTCCACCTCTTGCATCACCTGTTTTTTCCTCTATTCTTCACAGCAATGCTGGCCATGCCTGAGTCTCTGGAGGTCACTGCGTCCTCTCCCAGCAGTCTCCGGGTGCGCTGGAGGCCTGCTCATGGAGCTACTCAGTACATGGCCCTCTACTCAGCTCTCAATGATGGAGAGCCTGATGATGCTCGAGAGGTGAGTCTGGATTCAGTTGTATGCTAATGGTTGTGGTAACATTATATAATTTATCATTTTAAATCTCTAAGAAAACATATATACACTATTTTACCAAAATGACATGGAAATGTTTATACACTATAAAGCCAAAAGTACACCTGACCATCACACCCATATGTGGTCCTTCCCCAAACTGTTGCCACAAACTTGTAAACACGCAATTGTCTAGAATATCTTTGTATGCTGTAGCATCAAGATTTCCTTTCACCAGAACTAAAGGGCCCAAACCTGTTACATCCATGATAATGCTCTTGTCTATAAGACATGGTTTGCCAAGGTTGATGTGGAAGAACTCGAGTGACTTGCACAGAATCCTGACCTCAACCCCACTGAACACTGTTGGGATGAACTGGAACACCGACTACACACCAGACAGGGACTCCATGGCGGGACTCCATGTTAATGCCCTTGATTTTGGAATGGGAGCATATGGGTATTAGGTGGTCAGGTGTCCACATACTTTTGGCCATACAGTGTATTTCTAACCCTACTGTAACCTAACATTGCCTTGGCTGTCTGCCTGCGAAGATCATGTCTGATAAGGAGCCAGTTTAACAAACCCAACACTAACTCCACACACACTCTCCCCGTCATGCTAGAATGAACAGAGATTAGTTGAGTGAAGAGATGGTGATGAGGCTTGTATTTAAATGCTAGTGTTAAAGTGATTTGTAAATTAGCTCACAAATGTGTAGACAGGTATGGCGTATTTCAGTGGAACTGGAATAAAATCTTTAAATACAAATTTCTGCCTTTTCCCTTTTGGTTTTGGGAGTAACCAAACTTTAAAATGCTGTAAGTTTACTTTTGGTTGGGATATAGTACATACAAAAGGGAAACACTTCAAATGAGGATATCTTGTAGTTTTCAAAACTACATATTGAAGAAAATGTCAAAATTTGATGTATGTGATGAATGTTTTTTTCCTCACACACACAGTCATTTGAATGTTAAGCTCATTAAGCTCAGATGCTTCATTGCTATTTTTCTCATCATCACTACTGTGAATGTGTAAGGGTGTATTTCTGAGGCATGTGAAGTGCAGCTGTATCTCTGTGTCTTATATGGCAGGTGAAGTTTAGAGCTGATGAGACTGATGTAGAGCTGCGAGATCTGATGCCTTCTACAGACTACTCTGTCACTGTGTACGCTTTGTACGAAGATGAGCCAAGTGATCCCGTCACTGCTATCGCTACCACATGTAAATGTTTATGCACTTTATATGTCAACATAACGATCCACCATGCAGAGTATTTGCTTAGAGATTTACATTTTCTCTGTTTCTCTATTCTCTCTCTGTCTCTCTGTCTCTCTCTCTGCAGTTCCACTACCATCTCCTCTCAGTCTGCAGTTCCCAATGGTCAGTCACAGCACTCTTAAGGTCACATGGGTGCCTGGGGCAGTTGATGTTCCTGCCCACCGTGTCACCTACAGCACAAATCATGGGAGTGATGTCAAACAGGTGGAGGAATAAAGCTTTTCACATCAAAGCTTTTAGGTTTGAGATTGAGATTCTTAGAATATGTTCAGACAGCAGGGCAAATCTGATTTATTTCTTAAATCTGAGTGGCTGCATTGAAATTACAAGTGCCAGAATCCACTTGTCCACTGGTCCAGAATTGAATGAAGCAGACTTGTGTAATGCAGAGCAGCAAAAGAAAGTAGCTGCCAACATAAAGATTTCACAATTGACTGTGTTACATACGTCCAGTTATGTTCCAAACTTATCCGGCAAAGATAGCAGCAACAAAATCACAAACACAGGAAGGTCACCTCTTAGTTGCTCCAGGGCCAAATACTCACGGCCAAATACTCATTTTCCCATTGCCATAGCATATATTTATATAAATTTGATTTGATTTAGTTCCAATTATTTGCTTTTCACACACACAACCTTGTTCGAAAGCTAGCCCAGTATTGTGTAAACCTGGCAACCATACCGGCACTCTGTTTCCGGTTTCCTCCCCCAGTCCAGAGAGATACCTTGGAGGCTGATTAGCATTTCCAAATTGTTCCTAGTGTCTGATTGTGTGTGTGATTGTGCCCTGCGATGGGTTGGGATGTCCCGCGCCCTGTGCCCCGAGCTCCCTGGGATAGGCTCCAGGATCCCCGCAACCCTGTGTAGGATAAGATATACAGAGAATGGCTAAAATTAGATTTAACATTTAGATTTAATTTACACTATAATATTTACACTGGAATCACTATATAAAGGTAACAGAATAGCCTCAAATGTTAAAAAAAAAAAGTCAGACAGAAAAGAGTATTCAGCTTTTAACTTTTGGCATCCCACATTATATCAGGGGTGTCAGTCTCATTTCATGTAGTGGGCATTTAGTCCAAGGTCAAGTGGACTGGACCAAAATATATATATATATCTGAAAGGTACATTGTGAAGTCTCACATGCTTTGAACATACATCACACATGCAATACAGATTTTCAAAATTATGGAATGTAGTGCTTTTGCCGTCCATCTTGAACTTCCACATTTTGTAGTGTTACAACCTGGAACTGAAATGGACTTAATTGGGATTATATTTCAGATCGTTAGCTTGCACAATTTATCATTAGCTGAATTTATGGCCCTGAGTTTATTGCTTTATTTTGTCCTCTCATGAAATGTCACGAGACTAGCTCTTTTTTCTAATCTTTCACTTTGGATACAAGATTTTAATGTGGAGACTGATTCTAAATTCATTTGCTTGGCCAGATTAGAACCTTTATCAGACAGGTTCCAATCTGCATACTGTATGTTTGATACCCCTGCCTCATGTACACTGAGGAACAGGGAGTAATCAGTAATCAGGGAGTGTCAGTGTTCAGAGGTCAGGGGACAGAGACCTCTGCTGATGGGGAGGTGTAATGTTCCAGGTAGATAGAAGATAGCTTGTTACAAATTTCATCAAGAAGCGCTACATACTGAACGATGAAAAGGAAACAACATATGAAATAAGTCAAACTGATGTCCAGAAATTGTCTACACTCCATAATGTAACTTCTCCACAGAAAAAAAGGCTATTTTGAGACTTCTATTTTTAGGTTTATAGACACCAAGCCAAAAGGTCTATTTTTCGACTCCTGACTGTAACATTTCCTGTCCCTCTATCATGTTTTCTCACTCTCTCTCTCAGGTGGAGGTGGCAGGTGTGAACACAGTCCTACTGCAGAATCTGTCCTCTCTGTCCAAGTATCTGGTGTCTGTGCAGTCCCTCTATCCAAAAGGCCTGTCTAGTCCTCTCACTGGTAACATCACTACATGTAAGTCACATGCTTGCTTTGTCATTTTTGTAGACTTGATTTGAGCATCATACAGTCCTCCTCTTAGCTCTATCTTTGTTGATCCGGTCTTGACTACAAGTGGATTTCTCTGTCACATTCTCAGTAAGGGTGCCTGCTCCGTCTGAGCTTCGGGTCACTAACTACTCTGAGAACACTCTAACAGTACGCTGGGAGCCGGCTGCGGACGATGTGACCTCCTACCTGATTAAATGGATCTCTCTGAGTGGAGGAGACCTGAGGCAGGTCAGTGTGAGCTGTCATCATTGTGTTCCAGTATCTGTATCTGATCAAATGAGATTTATATGTAATAGTGTGAGATGCTGTAATAATTAATGATCACTAATTACAGGTAGATTTGCTTGTACTGTGAATATGTGATGGGTTTTGGAGAATATATAAAGGTTTCGCATTGTGGCATGATTTTTTTTTATTATTGTTTAAGCTGAAAGTGGATGGGGAGAGCGAAGGAGCCACACTGGAGGGTGTTGAGGATGATAAAGAGTATCAGATCTCACTATCTGCCCTCTACGCTGATGGAGCACAAAGTGAGGCTGTGGCTATAAGATACAGTACCTGTGAGTATATATCACATATATAATAATCCTGTATGAATCCTGCATTATTACGATTGTCTCCCAGTGGCATTTTGAAAAGCATCCTGCAGATAGATGGCACCTTAAACCCGCTCAGTGTTTTACCATTACTTCCAGTTTGTCTGTGTCATATCCCGAAACTTCGCTAGGTGTAATGCTTAACCATGATGACTGTAGCAATGTCAAGGACAATAAACTCAATTCTGTTCATAACTTTTTAAATCTTTTAATCTAACGAAATATCTAATATATTAAAATGACATCATTAAACATTTTGCTGCCCAGAAATGTTCAAATGGAGTGGAAACAGGACTTTCAGTTGTATTCATTCTTACTGAAATCTGTTTCCATTACTTAATATTTGTGTTACATAGGATTTTCTATTCATGATTTATTATTATTTTTTTTTTTTTTTTTTTTTTTTTTTTTTTTTTTTTTTTTTTTTTTTTTTTTTTTTTTTTTTTTTTTTTTTTTTTTTTTTTTTAATTTATTTATTTATTTTTTTTTACATATTTGCTGGATGGAAAACCCCTAATATATAACACTGGCTTCCAGATAACACATTAGAATGAGGTTTTATTTTTTGGTGTATTTGTATTGCTTCAGTGTATGGGGGAGGTCCCACGAGTGTGTCCATCTCTGAAGAGACTGCAGTCAGTATGCTGGTCAGCTGGGTTCCTCCTAATGCTCATGTGCTGCAGTACCACGTGTCCTACACTCCTTTAACCGGAGATGCACGGGAGAACAAAGTGAGTGCTCCCTAAGAACATGTTCCTTTCGTTCAGTAGGAATGATGTTGTGTCTTTTCATGGTCTTTACATTTACATTATAAATGACCACATTATCTTTAAGGTGTATAACGTATTGGTGTACAAGTCCACCTATGGATATTGACTGCATCACGCACAGACTCACTACTGAATTATATACATACATCTTACTTAGTGGTTTGTGGTGCATCATGGGTAATGTAGTCTTGGGGGGGGACTTTCCTTGTAGGTGTTGTTGCCAGGCAGTGAAAGACGAGTGCTTCTGCAGTCTCTTCTCCCTGACACTCGGTACAGCGTGCTGGTTACTGCTGAATACCGCAACAGAGAGGGAGGCAGTGCCTCAGCACAGGGCAAAACCAGTCAGTCTTTTTCTCTCTCTCTCTTTGTACACACATACAGTACATACGTACACATACTGTATACTCACCCATATACACACATCTTGTATTTTTTTTCCCCATATATCCAGCTAGTCTGCGTGTGAGCAGTGTGAGCGTGGTTCGGTCTGATCACTCAAGTATCTGTGTGTCCTGGAGGCCAGTAGCAGCGGTCACTGCTTACCACATAGTCATCCAGGCTCTCAGAGGTACCAGTACCAACCTGTTTATGTAATATACTATTTATACGCTTACCCACACCAGGAGTCATCAGTGTGTCCATATACAGGCTAATCATAGCCTCAGGCACTCCAACCACAGGCCACAGAGCATCTGATGTCTTTTGTACACTTTCCTGCCAAAGGCTTCAGAATCCTGAAGGTTGCAGTTTGAGCTCTGCACGTCCATGTATTCCATTTATTCTTATTCTTTATCTATAGAAAAGGTGACATGTTTGATTGCTCTCTTTGTCTGGGTTTGCTTCGGCACAGATAAGCAGAAAAAGGAGGAAACAGTAGAATCTACCAGCAGCAGTCACTGTTTCTATGAGCTGCAGCCAGAGACGGTGTATCGGATAAGCGTGCACTCCCGCCTGGGAACAGTAGAGAGCACTGCTGTCACTATTCTCCATCCCACAGGTGAGACTCTCAATCGGCCCTAAAAATAACTCTCACACTTCCAAATATATGCTTGATTCTTTTCCAGAATATTGACATGTAATTCTTTTACAGCTGCAGCACCATTAAGAGCACAAGTTCCTCCAAGACTACATCCCATACAAAAAGAAAGTGAGTATCAAAGCAGGCGTCCAATCCAGGTTTTACTCCCTCCTCATGCCCAGTGTTCCTGGGAGAGGATAAGACTCCACCATGACCCTGACCAGGATAAAGCGGTTACTGAAGATGAATAAATAAATGAGCAAACAAATGAACAATTGCAATCTCCTGTGCTGTGTTTTCCTTTACAGTGTGTCCTGAGATGACTATCAGGAATAGTGTGATTAAAGGTAAACTCCTGAATCATTGCTCATCTTTTCAAATGGGCATGGTAATTAAGAATGATAATCAACGTGAATCACTGGTATTGTTCCCAGAAAAATTGTGTGCTTATGTGTTGCAGGCTTTAACATGATGGAGGCATTTGGTCTGACTCCGAGAGCCCACTCCACGGTGGAGGGTGTTTCAGTGGAGCCTTTTATCTTCAGCACTATTCCCAGCTACACCCTCTACAGAGACGTACAGCTGACCCAAAGCACAGGGTGAGGATTGACAAAAATTTCCCAAG
Organism: Pangasius djambal; assembly: GCA_022985145.1. Taxonomy (NCBI): domain Eukaryota; kingdom Metazoa; phylum Chordata; class Actinopteri; order Siluriformes; family Pangasiidae; genus Pangasius; species Pangasius djambal. Next base: position 10,304,306 of record CM040990.1, on the reverse strand, counting down.
TGTCAATCAGCTATGCAAAGGATGTCTGCATTGTGCAAATAATTGTCTTTTTTTTGGCTTGTATTACAGCTTTATCCATCCAGCAGGCTTTTCTCCAGAGCATACTATCAGCATGGCCTTCCGCCTGCTGCAGGACTCGCCCAAGGAGCCCTTTGCTCTCTGGCAGCTCACTGACAATGATTTCCAGCCCAAAATGGGGGTGATACTGGACCGTGAGTACAGGGCTGCATGAAACGATATGGGTGCATGCTTCAGAAATGACCAAAACACTGAACCCTGCCATCGATGAGAATGATCCTTTTCAGCTATGTTTCATCATCCTGCAAAATGCCGCAGACTTGGAAATAGAAATTTTATGACCCCACGTTGATTTCAGTATAGAGTAACCAGACGAGGTAACTAGGGATACTTCAGTGGCACAGAGTCCTAGTTGGATTAATTATATGCTCAGCCACCCAAAATCTTTAGATAATTTTTGGGATATAAACAGTTTTGTAGCTTTTGCTTGCTGTACATGATAACAAACGTGGCTCCAGAGTGTTCCAGAGGAAGAAACTTACCCTGGCATAAACAAAAATTTAGCGTTGATTATTACTGATGCAGTTCTAAATAAAATCAAAAAGTTAGTGGTATTGAAGTTCTTATTTCTCCTGGTATGCAAGCGACAGAGAGCAGTTTCTTTCTCATATTCACACAGTTGCCACTGTAATTTTGAAGATATGAAGTGTTGAAAGATCATTTAAGACCTAAGCAGACTGTTCTGGTTAGAGGTCCTATGTTGACAGTGTCTGTTCCACTGCCCTACCTCACCACAGGCGTGGAATTGCTTAGTACACTCTTTTCTTTGTATACGTGGCTTAAAGAATGGCACTTCTTTAATAAATAGCCTTTCTTGACAATGTAAATATATTTCAGCAGTGGACTATATTTTACAACAGTCGTATGCAGTATGTTTTAATCTTAGAGCCTCTGGTGTTGTTCAGTGTTGTATAAAAAAAAAAAAAAACTACCAAACTGACAGTGTTGGCCAGGAGGGAAAACCTGTGTAACCTGTCATGTGAATAGAGGTTTGTTTACTGCTAGGGTTGGTAGACATAAGATTAGACTGGATATGGTTCCTATTGCTCATGACAAGCTTCATTTTTGAGATTGAGTACTAATTCTGCTTGCAATAAAAAAAATTGTTAATTTCACCCTGGACCTTGATGATTATTCTGTGAAACCAAAAGTTACAGGACCTGGGGCCTCATTTATAAAACTTTGCATGGACTCCAGGGTGAAAGTGTGTGTGTGCGCACAAAAAACAGGAAATTGGCCTCTTCTCCCGCCCAGTTACCGCCCACAAATATCTGTAAATAGTCAATGTAAATGACCTTATATATATTTAAATGTGGGGTGTCCCACTGATTTTTGAGTGTGCTAGCACTGACAATGTTGGAGAGAAAAGCAAAAAAGAGGAATTTTGGGGAATACAAGTAGGAAGTTGTGTCAGAGTTCAAGACAAACAGACAGAATTACCTCTATTTAAAACTTGATAAATAAACTAAAAGAAATAAAAGGGATTATATTTTGCTTCCGGAATACCAATAAAAAAGCTTGGTGAAAATATACCTTTCAACTGGTCTCAGCTATTCACAATCGATGCATGATGTCCTCTCTCAGTCTCACGGCGTGAAGATTACACTTGTCTGCTGGGTAGAAGTGTGAATTAGTTAATCGAGTTGTAGGTTTGGGAAGAAGAGGAGGGGGAACCCATTCTGCTGTGCCATGTTGTGGAGCACATGCTCTCACCAGCCGGAAAACTTTTTTGGGTTGGTATAGCTGTCTCCCACCTTTCGCATCCAGACAACACCATCGCCCTTTAAGTAGGCCAGTGGCGCGGTCTGAACACGCAAGAGAGAGAGCATCATTGTAGCATTTTTCCTCTGCTCTATGTGGGGTTGGGAATAAAAATGACTTGTTCATTTATAGAATTAAATTGCTGACTAGGTACCTCTATAGCATCATGAGTGCAGTCATTTGCTCTGGGAAACCGGAAATTGCTGCAGATTGCGCTTTGATGTTGTCCCCTTCACTCACCGTGTAAGGAACTCTGATGTACTGACTTGTCGGTTTAATTATGTCAACCAATACAGCTGACATGATGGAGCATAAGGATGGCTGGGATATCCCTGACCCATCCAAGGTCTCTCTAAACCTGGGACCAACTCAGCACTTGGAAATTCAAATAGGCTCATTGGCCAGTCATCATGGCAAGGAAATCTTTGTGGTGTCTAAAAACAAACCACGTTCTCGCCTTATTGTTCGGTTGGCGTGGTCTTCTAACAATACCAGTAACAATACAATTAACAATAACGCCACTGTGCCATAGACTAGCTCATTCTCTAGCCTATTTATATCGTTATGTAGCCAATTATTAGATCTGTGAATGTGTGAAGTTACTTCACATAATGGTTTACTATTTTGTTTGGACAGGGGATTAAACTGTAGACTGCAAATAGTTAATTGGAGCAATAAATATCAATACATAGAGACAGACTAATTAACCCTCCTCACAAATAAAGAAACTCATTAAAATGATGTTTGAACTAGTGATGAACTAGTGCATGCTTTTGTATCCTCTAGAATACAAAATCTGTTTGAACATATTGCAGGCTTGCAGCACCAGCTCTTTAGGTAAACTGAGGATAGTTCAGGATTCAGCAGCCTGCATCCTCAGCAGAAGAAGAAAGTCATAACACAGTACCCAGTTTTATTCAATTTACACGTAATATCAACAAACAAAGTCCTGCTAATGAAGTTTAAACCCCAAATGGTTTGATTCTAGCACATTTCGCTAATCTCTTGAAGCAGTACAGCTCATTGCATGCTCAGATTGGGCTGCTGTTAATCCCACAGATCACAGATCAGGGAGTGGAAGATGTTTTGCTTACATTGCCCCTGAATTTAGGAGCAGTGTTTCAAAAATATTAGAAATACAAACTGTTTTAAAATCCAGATTTTGTAGCCTGGCTTATATACAGTTCTTGGGTCTTTTATTGGATGTAATCTATTTTGCATAGTCTCTATTCCTTTTAGGTATTTCATTAAGGATTGTTGATTTTTTGCATCCCACAAGATTCTGTTTTAGATTGTTTAGATTGTCATTTACTTCGTTATGCATTTTGTTTATTCTTGTTTTTTTCTGTGAAAAATGAAGATTTTGGACTCAAAATGAAAAAGTGCAGTATTTAAAAATTATTTTTAGATGACAGTTGTGTTTTTTTGTCAGCTGAAAGGAAAGTGTTGCTCTACTTCAGTCTGGACTACAGAGGAGAGGTTCAGGAGCTTACTTTTGACCAGCCACAAGTCCACACTCTCTTTTACGGCAGCTTTCACAAGGTGAGGGAGAGAATGAGCGAACCTGATCAGGAAAAAAGAGACTATGATGATGTACATTATATTGTAAATGGAAATGAAGGTGATTATTAAGCGCTGTTCTTGTGTATTGTGAATGGCAGATTCACCTGTCCATTAGTCAGGTGAGTGTATCCCTATCAGTGGACTGCCAGAGGGTTGGTGAGAGACCTGCCCGTCCCCTAGGAAACATACCCACTGACGGCTTCGAGATGCTGGGCAAGCTAGTGAGGACTCGAGGGCCACGCAGTGGCTCTGCTGCTGTGAGTCAGCTGCACTGACACAAAATGCAATTTCTGTACATGAAAGGTTATACTGTGGACAGAAAGGAATCATTATAGAAACAGTTAATATTGTAATTATTTGTGCATGGTGTATATAAAGGGTTTCCTCTTGTGCTGTTCCTCAGTTCCAGCTGCAGTCATTTGAGATCATATGTAACATTACCTGGGCCTTAGAGGACACATGCTGTGACCTGCCTGCTCAGGTGAGGAACCCCACACACACATACGCACACACACACAAACTGTACATAAACATGGTTGACTGGTAAAAAAAATCTAACTCAGTTTAATTCAGAAATGTTCAGTTCACATGCTGCAGGCAAATCTGTGGATGTTTGCAACTCCTGAATAACTCCCATGTTCCTCACACCACTCCTATTAATTAACCTCAGTGTTACTTTATGGAGTCTCTCTCCAATACTGTCAGTGGTGTCTGTTTGGATTAGTGTTTGGACCATAGCCTGCCTCATGTTTACTGATTCTTGAGATTTTTAAGTCTTGTCTAGTTTATGCCTGTTTGCTGCTTGCCTGACCGTTTGCCTATCTCCTGTTTCTCAGTACAAATCTAAACCTAAACAAGCAAGTTTAATGTTGTCAGTGTGCATTCTACCATCTTTTTGGCTTCTGCAGAGAGATGAGGAGAGCTGCCCAGCTCTTCCATATGCATGCACCTGCACTTCCAACATCCCAGGAGCCCCTGGGGATACAGGATTGCCTGTAAGTCCACAACACATATACATCTTATTAAATTTGGTATTTTTTAAAATTATTTTTTACTGATTTATGGTACATGTGTGAGTATATTCTGCTTTTGTCTCAGGGGAAACCTGGTCCTCGTGGGCAGAAGGGGGAAAAAGGAGAGGGAGGCCAAAAGGTATTAATTAAGTGTATCTGCAGCACAGATTTTGCTAAATTGTTTGTCATATCTATAGTTACAGATGTGTTGCTGTGACTATAAAAGGTGAAATAACTAGTCGTCTCTATTTTCTGCTCCACCCTAGGGTGAAATGGGGCCCCCTGGCAAAGCTGGACCAGAGGGCGGCTTAGGTCCTCAGGGGTCCTTGGGCCCTCGTGGCATAACAGTGATGGGAAAAATAGTATGGTCATATATTAGCTACTAAGAAGACATTTTAGCCATAAAGAAGCAATACAGTGCTACATTAAACCTTCTTTGGTATGCCTGTTTCTCTAGGGGCCTCCAGGAATTCGGGGAGAGAAAGGTGAAATGGGTAGACCTGGGAACCAGGTGAGTCTATAGCATCCCTTGTTTTATCGGGGGAAAAAAAATCTTAATACAAAATGTTTTTTATTTAAATTTTGTCATCATCTTTTTTTAAGGGTTTGCCAGGACCACCTGGCCCAAAAGGAGAAGTGGGAAATCCAGGACCTAAGGCAAGCCTACCTCTTTCAACAACACTTAGCACTATATTGTGTACGATGACTATTCTGGCATCGTGGGAGAAAATCTAGTTTATAATATGATGTTCCTGAGCTGCTGTGCATCACCCTAAAATCTTATAATAGTATGTCACAGTCAGTGCTGTGTCAGAGTTCTCAGGTCGAAATTGCTAGAAAATTTGTACACATACGTCATAGGCCAGTTCAAACGTCAAACATCATCATGGTCCAGTGTTAGGCATGAAAAGTTAGACTACGTGGTGACTGGAAGGAGCCGGCAGCCAATCAGGGGAGAGGGAAGTGAAAAGAAACAAGATTCAAAAAGTCCAGTACTGTACTGTAAGATTACGATTCAGACTGATGGAGTTTCAGTTTTTTTTCTTGTTGAACAGGTAAGGAATTTATTTGTGCCCTATAATTAAGTCCTCACTTAATTATATTGAGCATGTATGAGTGACTCAAGCCCTCTTCCTCTTTTTATGCACTGTTGGGGGTGTCAAACACTTATGACAGGCTGGAAGACAAAATACACAGATATGTTAATAAAATATTTCAAGAACACAGATTGGATTTAAAAAAAAAAAAAAAAAAAAACTTGTAAATGACCAGGCGTTATAGTTGTTTTCTCTATGCTGTAGTTTATCTAGCTAAAATACAACATAGAGAACAAAACTATAACTCCATATTTTATCTAGGTACCTGTAGTTGCCAGGCTAGCTGCATGATCTCACAGCTGTGAGATTAATCCATGAAGAAGGGAGAGCATAAATAGCTGCAGGATACAAGTTCAGGTGTGCCAGTCAGGGCCCAGTTATGGTGTGTCTGTGTTCAGCCACCAAACCGCTACGGCACAATGCAGACCCACTTCTAGCTACACCCCACCTGCTACAAATAGCAATCTTTTTTTTGTTTCCTACATTTAATTCTTGCTGTCCATTTCTCTCACTAGGGAACCAGAGGTGTGGAGGGTAATATGGGACCCCCAGGGACTACAGGGCCAAGGGTAAGATAGCAAAACCACACTGTCTGTGTTCACACAGACTCGATATGTGAATTCATACTTTTCCATAGATTTCCATCACAGCTTTATTGAATCAGTTTTCTGTCTTGGTCTTGCAGGGCTTCCAGGGTATACCAGGCCATCCAGGGCCTGTTGGAGAAAGGGGGCTGCTAGGACCTGTAGGGCCCTCAGTGAGTACACCTGCCCACTAAAGATTTTATCTTACTGTTCATCATCCTAAATTAATACGTACTATATGTATCCTGCTACACTACAAAAATATCTTAGCAAGTGAAAATATCTTTAATACAGTCAAATTATAAACTAAATATCAGATTTTATTTCTAAATATATATTTTATAATATATGTTATTATTTCTAGACTCTTTTTTTTTTTTTTACTAATCTCAAGCTTGAAATAGTTTTGTTCTATTGGCAATAATTTTGCTCATTTTAACTATTTATTTCAAGAAAGATGCAAAATTATCTGCCAATAAAACAAGAAAATGTACAGTTGAAATTAGCAAAAAATATCGAGCAATAGGTTTAATAATCTTAATATTTGGTTTATTGTAATCTTATAATAGGAAATACTAGATAAATTTGACTAAATACACTTGCTAAGATGTCATTTTTTGCAGTGTGCTTATAACCAGTAACATGATGGGTTACTAATCTTTAATTAGTAAAAATGTACTTTAAGAAAATGAAATGAATAAAAACCACGAATAGGAGGAGGGCATAGGATGACGCAAAACTCACGGGACAGCTACAAATACAGTAGTGGCATTGGTGTAACGTAAGTAAAAATATGTGGGGTTTAAAAGAACAGAGGTTTGTTGAGTTGTAGAATGTTTCTTCGAACGTCCTATTTTACCCAGCCACAAATGACATCAAACTTTTTTCTTTGCCTTTTAAAGCATGCTTTCTCTATACTGTTATACTGAGGGTTTAATTCTGTTCATAGCCCTTTTTTGAGCCCGGATAATGCTGATTGATGATGTAAGCACAAGGTAGTAATTTTCTTTCATCACAGGTCTATCGTTAGAGGATCTTCATCATGTAATGTGACCTGTAGAACACACTTGATCACAAGATCTGTTATAGAATTCAGCCAAGATTCCATCTTGTACAGTGTGACAAGTAATAATCTTAAAAGACTGCTGAAATCACGCAGAATAAAACCAGCTTAAGAGCTTCGCTACCTGTTACAATGCTCCTAAATGAAGTATAATTATTGGCCGACTAATGTAGACCTGGAGTTCCCGTTATTGGCTTAAGTGCATGTAAACAAGTTGATCAAATTATTATTGAAACAGTGGTTGTAGTGTGCATGTGCATGTTACCATTCCTTTTTCTTTTATTTCATTCGCATTAAAAGCTGCCTCGGTTCTTTAGATTGGAATACTTTAAGTTAAAGTTGAGGTCTTTTTTTTATTGTTAGGGACTTCCTGGGATTAAAGGTGAGAGAGGAGAGAAGGTAAGTTAAATGCACAGTATTTTTCCCGGTATACTCACCATTCATCTTCTTGAAAGAAAACTAGGATGGTGTTTTGTGATGTACTGTGAGTCTGTACTTTGTTTAATAGGGAGAGCCACAGTCTCTTGCCATCATCTACGACCTTGTCACTCAGGCCTGTGAAAAGCTAGTGCACGGTATGTTTCACAGTCCTTTTCTTTTACCAAGGTTATTCTTTGCCCCTTTTCTACTTAATGCTTATTTCTTAAATCATATTTTATGTTGTTGTTCTTGTGGATGTAGTTTGGGCTTCTGTCATTCACTTATTCACTTATGTTATTGTGTCATAGACGAAGTGCTTAAGTTAGATGCCTTTCTAAATGAGATTCGTCAGAATCCCGTGCCCGTTGAGGAGCCTGTTGGTCCTCCAGGCGAGCCTGGAATCCCAGGTGGTAAAGGACCCCCAGGACCCAGAGGTCCTCCAGGGCGACAAGGAAATAGAGGGGAGCCAGGCAGGCCAGGGTATCCTGGTGAGCAGGGTAAGACTTCAGTAGACTCTGTACAGTTGTCATTCTGGGTAGTTGTTAACAGTCAAGTTATCAGAAGTATAAATTAATTCGTCCAGTTACTACACTGACCTCTATTTCTGTTGTAGGACGCAGGGGTTTGCCTGGTGAGAAGGGAGAGCAGGGCTCTAATGTCCAGGGACCACCAGGAATAAAGGGTTTATCAGGTATCAAAATCAGACATCTCAGCCAAAAATAAATACATAGTAAATGATATAATTTGGCTAACAAATATATAAAATTACATAATTCGGCCATAAATAAATACATAAAAATGAGGAAAAAACACAAAGACTGCACTCATCGAACATTTAAAATTTTAAAAGCTCTAAATTAGAATGAATAAAAAGCTCTATATAAGTTAAATAAAACAAATACACCTGCATAATCAGAGTCCCAATGAACAGCTACCAAATGCAAATTCAACACTTGGAATCAACTCTGGACCTTTTATCTCCTTAATTTGTCATGAAATAAGGAGGAAAGAGGCCTCACCTGGCCATGAAACTGCTTATCAGTCAATTCAAAAATTACTTTTGAGCCTGTGAAAATGGAGGGACATTAAAAATGGCTGTAATTCCTAAACGGTTAATGCAATAATTTAAACCCCCTGAATTAAAGCTGAAAGTCTACACTTCAATCACATATTGTTTGCGTCATTTCAAATCCATTGTTGTGGTGTACAGAGGCCAAATTATGAAAATTGTGTCACAGTCCAAATAATTATGGACCTGACTGTAAGTTACTAAATAATTCAAACATGGTTTCCTTTTATATATTCTGAAGCCATGTGTTTGAGCTCCATCACTTTGAACCACCAACTGGGAGTTGCTATTGTCTGAACACTAAAGATGCTATAGCCATTTTTTTTTTAATTTCATACTAGATATCTTTTTTCATTCAAAATAAAAGAGGACAGCGACAGCACTCATGACCATCGATAAGTCATTATGAGACGAATTTTGCACGTTCATAGTTTTATAATGTCGCTTTCAAACATTGAAAGTGTGTGTGTCCATGTACTATCAAACAGTATCATTCATAAGTTTAGAGTGTTTTGTGTGTTTAACATCTATTAAGTCAAGTAGATCTTTATTTCATCACATCCATATACAATGTGCAGGTGCTTTGTTTGGAACACCAATATTGTATCACAGTCATTCAAAATTAGGCTACAAAAAATTAGCTGTTAGCTGTGTTAGTTGTGTTGGCGAACACACAAAAAAAGCAAATTCGGTGTCATATCAGTCAAATTACTATGCACAATTTCATTCACCTATAGACAGAATGCAACATCAGCCTATTTAAATGTTGCACTGATTGTTATATAATTGAAATATTTACCATATATTGAAAAATATGTTGAACTTCAGATAATTTTAGCTCAAAGTCTACTCAAAAGATGTAGCTTGTTATGCTTAAGGTGTTTCCGTACCAACAAATTTCATGTACATTTAAAGATATATTAAAAGACTGTGACTTGCAATTTTGCATTGTAATGGATCTGGCTAGTTTCTTCATTCATCATATTTCTGGCCCTGAAATTTGCTTCATCCACAGCTAGAAGCCTTTGCTTCTTTTTCTTTGAGAGGCATCCATACTTTCAATAGAGGGGATGAGATTGATTGGGCGAACTGCAGTTCACTTCACAGTCAGCAAAGGGTTCTAAATCTTACAAACTGCTCCTTTAATATTTAGATTTTTAAAAAAAAATATTTAATCTGTTCACCTCATATAGACTATCTGTAATTGTCTGAGTACTGAGTGTGTGTGTGTGGTATGAGATTGTCCATAATTATCAATATTGGCCTTGGTTTGGGTTTCATCAGGAACTTCAGGAGAAAGCAAGATGGGGACACCAGGCCCTCGAGGTGAAGATGGTAAACCAGGTATCCCTGGCATTCCCGGAGCTATAGGGCAGCCAGGTGAGATTGGCCCCCCTGGTGTGTGTGACAGCAGCGGCTGCCATCGTGGAGGCCCTCCAGCTGCAGGTACGTATAGATTCTGTTCCTGCTATGGACACTGTGCATCATCTGTTTATGTCCTCTTGTAAATAATACTATTATTCATTACCTGGTTTTATTTTTAAATTTTTCAGAGGATCCATACTATGGATACCAGCCTTGATCCAAACATAAGGACTATCTAAGCAGTTACCACCAGAGAGCAACTTTCACCAAATATTATAGAGGCACTTCAGGATGTCATATTCAAATGGATCTGCATGCAAAGGACATGTTTTATCATATTTATAAAAATGATTGGAACTTCCTCAATGCGTGGGCCTTCAGACTGGCTCTTCTTTTTTTTAAAACGAGATCTTCGTAACCTTTGATCGTCCTTTGTTCCATATACAGGCATTTTACGCCTGTTTTATTTTCCCTTCTTTCACTAATCATCCGGACAAAACCAGTGCCATGGATCACAAGACAAAAATTCTTGAGCAGGACTCATTATGTGCTACAAGGCGGAGATGCCATTTGTGTCATATGGGGTATTTACTACAAAAATGCCAATTTCGCACTGAGAATGTTTTTGGCTGGTATTTTACCAATACTGTGGTTTATTTTGTTGTATTTATGCACTACACTGTGTGTGTTTTTTTACTGATATGTTGTTGAAGGCATATTAATACTACCACCTGTTTGCGTACTGATTTTAACTGCCTCAAAATAATTTTTTAACTAAACTGAATTGTATGAAATAATCATGAAACAAGACTGTGATGGATTTGTGATGTCTTACTGATCTGCATAAGGCCTATTTTACTTGATAGTGTCTAAAATTCTTTTAGCACAGTGAACACTATGTATATTCGTTCTAATGCCATATTATTGTTTAAATAGTAATATTTCTATCTAAAATCCTACAGTGTGTGTATATTTGTGTGTAGAAATGAGCATAAGTAAATCACTGTGTGTATGAAACAAAACTATATTTTAAATAATAAAAATACTTCTACTACGACACTGAACTTTTTTTCGCCAGTGAACAGCACCTTCCTTACATAGTAATACAAATATTTCTTGATACAGTCTGTATTCTGTAAATGGGAAAAAAGTATTAATCACATTTAAACTACATTTACATTTATGCCATTTAGCAGACACCCTTATCCAGAATGACTTAAGGGATTGCTTTGTAGTCTCTATCAAAAACACATCCTCATGCTAGATCACTAGTTAAGCGACCAAGAGTATCATTAATCTAAAAACCCTGTTGCGGAGGTTAGTACAGTATGAAAAAACATAAGACAATGATTAATAAATAAATAAATAATTTACAGTCAGGTCCATAAATATTGGGACATCGACACAATTCTAACATTTTTGGCTCTACAAAGACTTCCGCGTTCCAGACTTCAGGCTGTAATTGACTGCAAAGGATTTGCAATCAAGTATTAAAAAAAGTGAAAGTTTGATTTATGATTATTATTCTGTCCCATTACTTTTGGTCCCTTAACAAGTGGGAGGCACATATGCAAACTGCTGTAATTCCTACACCGTTCAGGAAACAGGAAATGGAAAATGGTCTGGTGCTTATAAATAAGTGATTGATAGAGAGGGAAAACCCATAGGCAATTAGGAAATGTGTGTGAGCAATGCTTATACACTATCTGGAAAAACGTTTGTGGATACTTAACCATCACAAAAGAAACAGGTTAGTGTGTGCACATCCAAAAAGTTTTAACGGGTGCACAGCCAAAAAACCAAAAGAGATCATGGACGGAACCATGATTGAAACTTAACTGTCACGCCCATCACACCCAAACTGTTGCCACAAACTTGGAAACACACAGATGTCTACAAAGTCTTTTAATAATTAAGATTTCACTTCACTGGAACTAAGAAGCCCAAACCTGTTCCAGCCTGTTACAAAGCCATAGAGACATGGTTTTCCAAGCCTGCAGTGGAAGAACTTGAGTGGCCTCACAAAGCTCTGACCTCAACCCTAATGAACACTTTTGGGATGAACAGGAACGCCGACTGAGCCCCAAGCCTGCTTGCCAGATATCAGTGCCCGACCTCACTAATGCTCTTGTAGCTGGATGCACACAGCCATGCTCCAAAATCTAGTGGAAAGTCTTCCTTGAAGAGTGGAGGCTGTTAGAGCTACCAAGGGCCAAATTAATGCCCATGGTTTTGGAATTGGATGTTCAACAAACACATATGGGTGTGAAAGTGTCCACATAGTTTTGTCCATATAGTGTATGTAAGGTTAAATAATATGTATTTCCATTATCATCTGTTGTATTATCGTTAAACTTCTGTCGTATTTAGCATGTAATACTATGAAATTATAGTATTTCCTTATGATAGACAGTCGGTACACCAAACTCTGTCCTGCTCGGAACCAATGATAAGCTCTGTAGGTTCCACCGGAAAACTCTTAATGAAACACCCGGTAGTACAACATAGAATCCAACATGGCGAGTCGCAAGAGCAAAAACAAGACTCCGGAAGAGGCTGACAAATATTCAGTGCTGTTGCCAACATACAACGAACGGGAGAATTTACCCCTCATCGTGTGGCTGCTGGTGAAATATTTTGGCGAAAGGTGAACTAATTATTGCGGTCGTCGAAGCCTCTGAGCTATTCATTGTAGCCAGCTAGTTTCTGGTTGAATCCCAAATGGGTCCGTAAGTGAACATTTAGGGCACTATATAGGGTGTCTAATCATGCATTTCATACCCTAAGAAGTGCGCATAGATAGACAATAGGGAGCCATTTGGTATTCAACATATAGCTTCTACTAGGTAGCTAGTTAATGATGAGCTGTCACTGAACTCTAAAAAAGAAGCGTCGGTTTAACCAAGATAAGCCAGAAATAAGTAAATCGTGATAACCTTGACATGCAGTTTCAAACGTAGAGTATGCATTAGCTTTACAGGTCATTTTAACATGCTAACTAACTAGCTGAATGTATTATTGTATGTAGCGGCTACAACTACGAGATTATTGTGATCGATGACGGAAGCCCTGATGGGACACTGCAGATTGCGGAGCAGCTACAGAAAATCTACGGAGAGGATAAGATTGTGAGTGAAAGTTAATATTGCTGTGGTGCTGTGCTATACATTGATTTTATTTATATATATATATATATATATATATATATATATATACTCTGATAACTGTTTCTTTTCTGTTTTGTCTTTTTTTTTTAGGTCCTGAGACCAAGAGCAAAGAAATTAGGTTTAGGTGAGTGAGCACAAACTGCATCTGGGGTATTAAAGGAAAAAATCCATTGACATGTTGGTCTATTTTCACTTTGGTGAACAGTTTCTGACATTACCCACAATGCCGTTTGACTACCCGCTGATGGTAGCACGAGTGCTTCATTGTAAATGGGAAGTCAGAGCTCGGAATGACATCATTTTTGACCTCCATGCATTTAAGTTACAAAGTGAAGGAAAAAAAACATGGACTCTTCCAAGTTCATCTTTTGTTAGCAGCAAGCTAGCCAACTAACTGTGATGAGTGATGTTTATTTTTGTTGTCACCCAGATGAGGATGGGTTCCCTTTTGAGTCTGGTACCTCTCAAGGTTTCTTCCTCATATCGTCTCAGAGAGTTTTTCCTTGCTCATTTTCCTCTGGCTTGCTCATTAGGGATAAATTCACATATTTACAATTTTGCTTTAACTTAATTTGAATCTATTTATTTCTGTAAAGCTGCTTTGTTTGTCCATTGTTTAAAGCGCTATACAGATAAAATTGAATTGATTTGGACTGAATTTTCCTCAACTGTAGTCAATATGATAGATTTCGCAAGTGAACATATCTGTGTGTTGACTGGTCTAAAGCAAATACTTTACTTGTACTTATAGCACTCATTAAAAGTTAAGAAGTACTACTTTGTTAACTGCTGACATTGTGTGCAGCCATGTTCATTTGGTATCAGGTAGGTAGATAGATAGATATATGGATAGATCACATTATTCATCCCTGAGGGAAATTCACCTATTACAGCAGCACAGTGAGTTAGAAGTATACTAAAAGTAATTTAACATTATAAATGAAGCAAAATAAGAATATATATATATATATATATATATATATATATATATATATATATAAAGAATACAGTGTAAGAATGTGATATGGTAGTGCAGTGGAGTGTAAACTTCACTTGCTGAACTCGGAGTTGAGGAGACCATCCCAAGTTCCTTCCCTGTTTACAGAGTGACGTCAAATCAACATGGAGCACAGTGTGAACAGTGTAAAAGCCCCCTTCTCTACTTTTAAATTAGATTATAGCAGAATTGACTTTAGATAGTTTGGCTTTAGTTAATATACTGACACATTACTTGGTTAAATCTATAACACTGAATATAATAATTGCAGTTCTGAGAAGCTAATGATGAGATCATGATAGTTATCACTAACTTTAGCTGGCTAGCTTGTTGCAAACGCTACTCGCTGTTGTCTGCTGGTTTTGCTGTACTGCAATTTCAGTCCAAAATGTTGCAGGAGTATTTAAATTTCACTGTAGTGGAACAGTAACAATAGCCACTCAGGCCTGTAACTCTACAAATGTGGTTAAAGTAGCTTTTTATGAGCTTTATACTCTAACAGAGCAAACAAAAGACCCAGTTTCAGGGAGGCTTCTGTGTTTTTTTTCCACTCCGTGTGCCGAAGTGGGAAATGATGTTAGTGTGACTTACAGATTACCGATTACAAGGCACCATGAAGGCAGCCCTTAGCTCATCTCTACCTAAAGAGAGCGATGCAGCAGCTCTTTAGTCCTTTAGTCTGTCCAGCTCTCTCACCTCCTCAACTCAAACAGATGAGATTCAAAGCTTTAACTTTCAACATCCTCTGCTGTATCTGAGCACCACTGCGCTGTATAGCTGCTCTGCATTCTGGAAATTGGAGTCCACTTTGGAGTTCCAATTGGCTCTTGTTAGCTCTCATATGTCTACGTTGGACTTCTCATTAGCATGACACTAAACATTAGTGATTATCCCTTCGTTTGAGATTGGTGAAGTAAGCGCTATTGTACCTGCGCCAACAGTGTCACCCTGTGACATCAGCCTTGCAAACAACCACTAACTTCTTGTGGGAATAATAAAAAAAAAAACAGCACCAATGAACAAATTAGCACCAGAATGGCTAAACATATTACACATATTTACAAAAAAAACATATTCAGTATATTTCAGGGTGGAGTTTTCCTTTAACTTCTCAAGCACACATTAGTTTCCTCCTATTAGTAGCACTGGATTGCAAAGTCATTATGTAGAACTGTGTAAACTGTCTAATGGGGTTTTAATTGCATTTCAGGGACTGCGTACATCCACGGCATTAAGCATGCTACTGGAAACTTCATTATCATTATGGATGCTGATCTGTCTCATCATGTAAGGACAAAAAAAATGGATCGCTTTTTTCTGTCTGGTTTACTTATGATCCTTTTTAAGACTGCTTGTAAAATAATTTGAGTTCACTGTATTATAACACAGATGTTTGACTTTATTCATGCAAATTTTTTTTTTTTTGCAGCCAAAATTTATTCCAGAATTTATTGAGTAAGTTCTAAGATACATCGTTGTATAAGACTACGTCTTTTATTAGATTAAATGAATGCCCATGGCGGTTGATTTTAACCTGATATAGTCTGTATATCAAACTGATTTGTGTTTGGCGTGTAGGAAACAGAAAGAAGGTGGATATGACCTAGTGTCTGGAACGAGGTATAGAGGCGATGGAGGCGTGTATGGATGGGACCTGCGCCGAAAGCTCATTAGGTGACTTGTTCCCTACACTAACTACCTCCAGATGTATACTTAAGCACTTTAGAGTTCAGATGAAACCGTCAAAATGAGACCACAGTGCAGAATGTCACCTTTAGTTCTGCTGTGGTATATCTGGGTGTGCATGTACTGTTTTGGAATAATTTTCTATTCAACTACCCTTTTAGCTAGTAGTGGAACAATTAGCTGAACAGTGTCTTTCATTGGTTAGATACCTTGTCTGTGTACATGTGTGAAAGCTGTGACAGTTCAGAGTCAATATGCCTTTACAACTTTACAGTACTCAAATGATTTTCTTTTTCCATCATTTATACTGGGAGCTCCAAAAAAACTCACAAAAAAAAAAAGTGTGTGTATATGTGTATATATATATATATATATATATATATATATATATATATATATATATATATATATATATATATAT
>CM040990.1:10255946-10279329 GCA_022985145.1 Pangasius djambal | reverse complement strand
ATCCAAAACTACATGGCCCTGTGTGAGAAAGTGTTTGCCACACTCAGGCCTGATTACTGCCACACCTGTTTGCAGTCAAGAAATCACTTAAATAGGACCTGCCTGACAAAGTGAAGTAGACCAAAAGATCCTCAAAAGTTAGACATCATGCCGAGATCCAAAGAAATTCAGAAACAAATGAGAAAGAAAGTAATTGAGATCTATCAGTCTGGAAAAGGTTATAAAGCCATTTCTAAAGCTTTGGGACTCCAGCGAACCACAGTGAGAGCCATTATCCACAAATGGCGAAAACATGGAACAGAAAGATTGGAAATCAGGAAGGGGGCCAACACTTTTTCACACCTGTGTGTGTGTGTGTGTGTATGTATGTATGTATGTATGTATGTATGTATATGTGTCTAAAGGTAGAGCAATTAGAAGTGAGATCTCTGAGGTGGTACACAGTTAATGGATGGCTCAGGTTTCAGTTGTAACCCATTGAAAAATGTGAGCTCCAGTATTTTCATTTCTGCGAGCTGGAATGAGTTTACTCAGTGCGCCTCCGTTATTTACTCTAAATCCTCAAATTTGTGAGCATGTTACACTTCATGTCGTGCTCGCTCTCTCTCTTTCTCCCTAACTCTCTGCCCATTTCTTCCACACTCGTGCTTTCTTTCTCTTTTAGTTGTACTGTCTGTTATTTGTACCGTTATTTTTTTTCATATTTGTGAAAGTTTCGTATTTGTACAGTTATTTTTCCAGTGCATGAGAATGTATTGCAAGCTTTATTAGATAAGCAAAGATCATATGCCATGTTCTTTAGGAGTAACTGCATTAATCACATTCATGTCATGAGCATCAAAGCTTTGTTACTTTTGTTTATGGAGTGTAATATTCATTCTCCTGTTAGTTTTATGACTTTGGATTGACTAAAGGCCTGATGAAAATGTAAAGTGTATTAAATATATGCTGCACCACTAACTTGCTCTCGCTGAAAAGACAAGTTTGTCCTAGTTCACCAGCATGCAATCAAATCTAGTCATGTAATCATGAAGTCCATTTGCACCTCAAAGTGTTTTGAGGATGGAGAGTGCAAAATTAACAATATATCTATAGGTAATTGCGTCAGTATATCCTTCAATAAATAAATAAATACATCCATCAATATATTAATCAATAAATGCATAAATGCTTTATTTAAAGCCCCTGCCAATGTATTTTTGTAATTAGTCTTATTGTTAGTTATTAGTCTTTACAGAAGCTATAATTAAAAATAATTTCTATTAGCATTTGTGGTTATTTACCACCAACTGCAAACTAAAGTAAAAAGAGGTGTATTTATGTCCAGTTAATTTTTGTCCATTTTTCTAATACTCATTACTTACACATGGGCTCATTGAAAAGCCAGCACTACAGTTTCTGACCTTATTTTCGCTTTCTGTGAGTGCTGTGCTGCTAGAAATACACCAACACACCATGCAACGTTCATGACTCACGTGTAAAAACCAAAGTAGTGTGGAGGCTCTGCTCTGTTGTTCCTACACATTTCTTTAATACTAGTACTGTACAAGAGTTATGTACATTGCCAGGGAGACAATGATGTGATCCGACACTCCCACACTGTTCTGATCAGACGTTTAGCTTTCAGTTCTAATGAAATTATTGTAAAGGATATTTATTTATTCACTCTACCATTGCTAAACTGGTATTTATTGACATCTTTCACTTTCACTGAGATTTCTTTGGAACCATTTGAAACCATGTTGCCAGGGAATTTAATAATTTTTTAAACATTTATCTGTTGTTGTTTTTCCCATTTATTTATTGAAGAATGTAGTGACGGATATATTTATAGATTTATTGAAGGATTCAAAAGAGGGGTGCGCTTCCTTTAGTTTGAGTTGTACTCGGACATCAGGCCTGCTGGCCCGTGATTGTGATTGGACAGTACAACACACAGGTGCTTTTCATATGTATTAAGCAGAGCAGCCGACAGACTTGGGCAAGTCTTATGCAGAAACATTCATTCTGAAATGTAATAACCATAATCCTGTTGAACTGTACTTCAAGGTAGCTAAACTACATACTCCAGAATTGCAGACCATCAAAAGTGGTATAAAGACACCTGCTCTTGCAGCTCCTGTATTGATGTAGTTTGTAGAAGTTAGTAGTCTAATGACAGTTTCTTTCATAGATGTCTTGGTAAGCTTCCTTGTTGGCTTGATTAAATAAAGTCTTAGCTTTCATAATAAAAAAAAAAATGCTAACCTTACTTTCACACTAGCAGGTGACAAGTTGCTCATGTTATTTGTAGTTTGTCTTGTGAGCGTTTAGCAACCACTACTGTTGTCTCTTGTAGGTGTGCACTGCCCAGCGTTTTATTTTTAGTTCTGATGAGAAACTGTAGTAGATGTATATTGCTTCTAAAGCTAACTAGCTAAACACAAGTTAAAGGCGGCACTGACTAGTGTGAAAATTGGTTGTACGAGTTACATATTACGTGCATATTAGTACATATTAGTACTTCATACTAGCTTTGTTGGTTTATTACCAAAGCAAGCTACACTATATTGCCAAAAGTTTGTGGATACCTGATCATCACATCTATATGTGCTTATTGAACATCCCATTCCAGGCTTAGTTTAAGCTCCACTCTTCAGGGAAGGCTTTTCACTAGATTTTGGAGCGTGGCTGTGAGGATTTGCCCATTCAGCCACAAGCGCATTAGTGAGGTCAGGCACTGATGTTGGGCGAGGAAGCTTGGGCTGCAATTGGCGTTCCGATTTATCTCATAAGTGTTCAGTGGGTTTGAGGTTAGGGCTCTGTGCAGGCCACTTGAGTTCTTCCACTCCATCATTGGCAAACCATGTCCTTATGGACCTTGCTGGAGCTGGTTTGAGCGTCTCAGTTTCAGTGAAGGGAAATTGTAATGCATGTAATATGTACATCATACAATGACCTCCAATGCAGTTGTGTGCTTCTAGCTTTGTGGGAACAGTTTGGGGAAGACTCGCATATGGGTGTAATGAACAGGTGTCCGCAAACCTTTGGCCACATAGTGTAACTACTAGGCACATACACAGAGGAATTATTCGAGCCAGTCGTATTTGTCGCTGCACAGCGTCATTCCTAATTTGCATAGAATTGAGAAAATCTTGGGTATCTTGCAAACTAGAACAGGTTTTCTTCTAGGGTTGACCTGTATTTGGATTCATCCGCCTTACCTTTAACCCTGAGCAATTTCCCAGGCCCTGCTGATGAAAAGCTTCGCCAACATGCCTTTCGGCAAACTCCATACAGGATTTCCATACGTTCCCTGAATGAAATTGTCAGTTCTAATGATGCGTAGGTCAATCAACTAGAATGCTAGTTCTCGTTTGGGTTAAAAATTTTGTTACAGCAGTGGAAATAACAGCCCACCATTATTAATTATCGAGTTTGAATAGCTATTATCCTGTTTGACTGGTCGCTTGAACTAAATGAATCTAAACATCCCCAACTCCAAAAAAAAAAAAAAAAGAAAAGGAAAAAAACCTACAAATATTGTCAAATTGGACCTGATGTGTTCTGTCAGTGGAAATTGAATGAATATAAAGCTCTTTGGTTGCAATAATTACATTTAAAAACATTTAAATAATATTGCAGGTACATGGCAGATAAAGTCCTTGGCTACAGAAGGTTTCAGAACCCCTGGCTTAATACATCTAATACTCTGTAATCTATATACTTGTCATATTTGCCCAGTAATGAGCAAGAAACTGCATAAATTAAATTGACTGCTCTCTGGACTCTTCAGTTCATTCATAATAAAAGTGCCAGTTTCCATACACTGTTAAGTGAATATGTTGTATTTCGTACCTATTTTTGATAAGAGACTCTTTGACCCAATAATCCTAAATGTTTAAAAAAAAAAAAGTCAAATGTTTAGATTTTTTATTTATTTACTTTTTTTAAATTAATTTTTCCACATTTTTTCCATTTACTACTGCAGGACTATAAAGACTTTGTGCCCAATGAGTTCTACGTCAAGAACACCACATGGGATGATGTGTGTATGTGGGATCCTTCTCTTACAAAAACACAAGTAAGTAGATACTTTGTGCTACAGACTGGAGAAGCAGCAGTAGCCAAATACTTCATTACATTATGTCAGTTGGTCTGTTTTTATTAATAGTCTTTTTTCATTTTTCTGCTTTTAGGACTACCGGTCAAAGCCATTCTGTTGTTCAGACTGCCCATTTTCTTCTAAGTTCTTTTCTGCTTATAAGAGCCACTTTCGTAATGTCCACAGTGAGGATTTTGAGAATCGTATCCTTCTTAACTGCCCGTATTGCACTTACAATGGGAACAAGAAGACCCTGGAGACGCACATCAGACTCTTTCACATACCCAACAATGCAGTGCGCCAAAGGACTGGGGGCCTCCAAGGGGCAATAGCTGGCCTGAAGGATGGTAATCGCCTGGAGAAGCCTCGAGACAGTGTAGAGCAGGCAGTGTACTACTGTAAGAAATGCACTTATAGGGACCCACTATACAATGTGGTGCGCAAGCACATTTATCGGGAACACTTCCAACACGTTGCTGCTCCGTATTTGGCCAAACCCGGTGAAAAGACAACGACTCCTAATGGATCAACAGCTGGTCCTGACACAGGCAAAGGTAGCATTACAGATTCTAATAGCCCTGCAGGTGCTAGTAACAGCTCAGCCATCCACTGTAAGCGCTGCCTTTTTGTGCCCCGTACTTATGAGGCACTAGTGCAGCATGTCATTGAGGACCACGAACGCATTGGTTACCAAGTTACTGCCATGATTGGCCATACAAATGTTGTAGTACCTCGTGCCAAGCCTGTTATAATGGTGGCCCCTAAAACCCAAGTAGACAAGGGTGTCCCTAGTGCTACACCAAAGGGCACTTTGGTGGCTTCTGGGCTACGGCCGTTGTCTACACAGCAGTTGAGTCGTATTGTAATACCTAAAGGGAGTTTGAACTCCACTCGGCTCTTATCGGGTGTTAATCTGAAGTCGGGTACATTTGGCTTGAAATCTGGCACTACTCAGGCAGTGTCCATTGGGGGACAGCAAGTGCGCATTGCTTTGCCAGGCAGTGCACAACTTTCCGTGACCCAGCAATCCCAAACATCCAGACCTCAGCTTTCTTCTAATAGTCTACGCAGCCCAATTTCTGCATCAACATCTGCTTCAGTTCTGAAGATTCCGCCACTGACCTCACAAATCCAGGCAGCTGCTGCTAGCGTAACATCTGCTGCTCCCAGGAAAGGCATCTCTGTCCTGGGCACATCTTACACTCAGAAATGGAAGATCTGCACAATCTGCAATGAGCTGTTTCCAGAAAATGTGTATAGTTCTCATTTTGAGAAAGAACACAAAGCTGAAAAAGTGCCAGCAGTGGCCAACTACATCATGAAGATCCACAACTTCACCAGTAAATGCTTATATTGCAACCGCTACCTACCTAGCGACACGCTACTCAACCATATGCTAATCCATGGTTTATCATGTCCACATTGCAGGGCTACTTTCAATGATGTGGAGAAGATGGTGGTACACATGCGAGGATCACATCCCAATGAGTCTGTTGGGGTACGTACTGATTCCCCACTGACCTTTGATCTCACCCTTCAACAGGGAAACCCCAAGAATGTCCAGCTGATTGTCACTACTTACAATATGCGTGATGCTCCCGAAGAGTCTGTGGCATTCCATGCCCAAAACAAATCCTCACCCACCGCACAGGGACATAAGCCTCCAAATCCACGCTTCCCAAAGATACCTACTGAGACCCCAGATGCAACAGTTGTTAAGAGTGGACCGCAGACAGCTGTTCCCTATAAGAGAGATGTGGGCAAGACCCTTTGTCCACTTTGCTTCTCCATTCTGAAGGGTCCCATCTCTGATTCTCTTGCACACCACTTGAGGGAGAGACATCAGGTGATCCAGACAGTTCATCCAGTGGAGAAAAAGCTAACCTATAAGTGCATACATTGCCTTGGTGTCTACACCAGTAACATGACGGCCTCTACTATCACTTTGCATCTAGTGCACTGCCGGGGTGTGGGGAAAACTCAGAACGGCCAGGACAGCAGGTCTTCTGCAACTTCTCGGCTTGTTAAGGCTCAGGGAGCTTCCTTAAAACGGGCCGGCTTTCAAAATGATGGCGAAACTGACTCAAAGAAACGCAGAGTAGGGCCCGAAGACTACACTCAGTCAGGCCCACTTGACTTAGTTGAGCAAAAAGAGGAGCCTGTTGTATTGGCCTTAAACCCAAAGGGCCACGAGAATGAGTCCTATGAGGCTCGCAAGGCTTTTCTCACCCAGTATTTTAACAGGCAGCCCTACCCCACTCGCCGAGAAGTGGACAAGCTAGCATCCAGTCTCTGGCTGTGGAAATCGGATGTTTCAAGCCATTTTGCAAATCGAAGAAGGAAATGTGTCCGTGACTGTGAAAAACAAAAAGTTAGCGTTTTGCTTGGATTCAAAATGCACCATGTTATGCAGTTACAGCATGTAATGGACTTTGACACTGAGTGTTACTTTGAAACCAATGAAAAGGATCAAAGAAGTCGGACATCTAGGGATTTCATAGGCAAATCTGCCAGTGCAATTAGACGACTTAAGCAACAAGCTATTACTAATGGTGATGTCCAGCAGCATGGGGTGCCAGCTAGATCTACTGCCAATGCCTCACCACACTCTAATAGTCAAAAAGTCACCCAAGGGTACAGTTGCAATGAGTCAGTCAAGACACTTTTAAAACCTGGGGGACTTATAAATTTAGAGCCCATCTCTGTGGACTCAGACAGCGATGACGAGAGAGGTCTCAAGGAAGCACAACAAAAGGACTCCAAATTGAGCAACCAGATAGTTAGTGGGGTAAAAAGTGAAGAGAGTACAAGTGACTCTTACCCAGAGGATTCTCTCAATGGTGAAAACGGTTATGGGTCATTTGACCAGCTGCAAAATAGAGGAAGGCCCAAAGAAGAGGGTCAGTCTGGACAATCAGGTACCTGCCTTGACAAGCAACAGGTCTGATATTTAAATACAATTATTAAAAATACAAATGCAAAGAGTTCACATGTTATGTTTCCCAGACATCAACAGTGCTGCCTCACTTGAACTTGTGGACCATGCTAACAGGCAGTGAGATGGGATACTTTCGTAAACTTTCTGAAGCCATTTTAAAGGCAAAAATTCAGACTTTTGATAATGTAGAGATGAGTGTTAAATTAGATTACTGAAGTGGAGGCAAGAAGGAGCTTTTCCTCAGGCTAGGAAAAGATAACGCTTAAAATGCCCCAGTCAGTAGAATATGATTTGCCTTTAGTTTGTTTCTTTGAAAGTTTCACAAAATACTTAATGTGCGTCTAGCCACTGTTATGTGGCCAAATGAGTGTTTATTAGAATTACAGGTATTCCTGAATT
Source organism: Pangasius djambal (assembly GCA_022985145.1). NCBI lineage: Eukaryota > Metazoa > Chordata > Actinopteri > Siluriformes > Pangasiidae > Pangasius > Pangasius djambal. Next base: position 10,271,908 of record CM040990.1, on the reverse strand, counting down.
TCATGTAATCATATAGCTAGTGTATATTTGTACAGTCTTTTAGTTATGTCTAAGATGATGTTGGTGTATGTGTGCTCAGATTTGCTAATCATTTTGTGCTCACTCTAGATGGTCATATGTTATACATTGGTTCACTTAATGGATGTGGCTTTTGGTGGCTGTTCAACATGGTTATTTTTAAACAAACTATAGCAGTTTGCTAAGTAATATATCTATATATCAAAAGCAAATAAAATAACCTCTTGCTTTTTATCTTTTCTGTTTATAACTGAAGTATTCCTTTTTTTTTTGGTCTTTGCCATGACATACCCTTTAGTCCACTGTAAGAGCAGTTTGCCCTGATACAATTGCTGTCCTGAGGTCCGAGCAAAGAGCAGCCTGAGTGACCTCCATTGCGTTGTGCTTTGTGTTTTGATTGTGCCCAGTTTCAGCCTCTGCGGAACAGTGCTCGTTTTCTCACATCATTTTCAGTAGTTAAACTTTTTTTGATTGCTTCCATGAATGGACTCTGGATTCTGCCTGTGGTGCAAAAAGAGCCTTCACCATCAACCTGACTTTGTTGTCTGTATGTTTTAGTTTGTGACCTGCAATTTATGTTTGTATGTTTTTGTTTTTGGTTTCTTTATTTCACTTAAAGCATTTCTGAATAATAAAGTGCTGTATTGTGCTTCTCATAGTGGCTCTAACCCTGCCCTCCTTCTACAATTTTAAATCATCTCAGGCCTTTCCAAAACAAAAACTAATGGTGATGTCCAGCAGCATGGGGTGTCAGTCAAATCTACTGCCAACACCTCACCACACTCTACTGGTCCACCCTAGGGTACAGTTGCAATGAGTCAGTCAAAACTGTTTTAAAACCTCGGGGACACCGAGTCCATCTCTGTGGACATTTTCCATCATGCCCTGCTTGCAAATATGGTGTTTGGCATCCTGTCTAGTTGACTCCTGCCAGTGGTTGTCAGTGGTAACCTGGACATTAATACTGAAACAGTTTAGTACCTTGAGATTTGACAGCAATTTCCATGTACCTGGATATGTACACTTTAACAAGAATTTGTTCCCCTCTTATGTAGGTACACCATGAACTGTTGTACAGTGCATAGCAGTCAGACTGAATGAAGTTTTGGGAAGATATTTAATCAAGGCATATACCAGGGAATGGTTTAAAAAAAAAAAAATAAATAAATAAAATAAAGGGTTAATGTCTAACATGGCCATGCATAGAAAAGACATGGTATCAAGTCATCAAACACCCCTCAATCACTGGAAATGCACAGATTAATATTAATTCATTCATTCACCTTCAGTAACTGCTTTACTCTGGTTAGGCTTTACACTAGTCGATCTGGAGGACTTTCCCTGAAACCCTGGGCGTGAGGTGGGAATACGTCCTGGATACGCTCGGTGCACATTCGCCTATAAGAGCAATGAATCGTAGCCAATTGCACCTACTGGCATGTTTGGGGAGGTGGGAGGAAGCCCATGCAGACATGGGGAGAACATGTGAAACTCCACACGGACAGTAACCTGAGCTCAGGATTGAAGTGGGAGCCATGGTGCTGTGAGGTCGCAACACTACCTGCTGCTCTACCAAGCCTTATGAAATAAAACCTAGTTTTAAATTGATCTTTCTGTATTTGTAATTATTCTATGCATATCAATAATTTGTAGTGTGAACTGAATATTTCATGGTTTTTTTTAATCATTACGCTTGTCTTGGGTGTGTGTGTGTGGCCACTGTGTGTCATGGATAGTTGGGACTTTGGGCTCAGGGCTTCTCTCATAGTGAGAAAGGCCTCAAAATGGAGGGAAAGTCTGAGAATGTATCCCCTCCCCCTCCCTACTCAATGTAATCTGCTGTTGTAGTTTGAGAGAGAAAGGGAGTGTGTGTGCACGCGCATGTGTGCGCGCGTGTGGAAGGAAAGGAGGCTCAGAGGCCCGGCTAGCTGATGGAGGCCCTTGCAGTCTTGTCTGCAGAGCAGCACTGACATGGGGGAGGGGAGGCAGGAAGCAGGCGTCAGTGAATACTCTATACTGCCGCCTGTTGTTGAAAAAGAAAACTTGCTGCAGTGGTGGGTGAGGATACTGTGAGTACAATTTGTCAGTATCTCATAACCAGTTTGAGTTTTAACATCATACACCCATTAGGTTCATGCAGTGCTCCTGTGTTAAGCTTAGCCAGTGGTGTCTAATCAAGCTCCTGTAAATGGTATCATGAGCTATGAAAAAAAAATCAAAAGTAGCTAATGCAGGATAAGTAAAACCAAGGCGAGTATAAACGTTCCAAATTATTACCAAGCTCAAGCATGTAAAACTGTGGAGAGGTAAAAGAAAAAGAGGTCAGCCACTAACTTGCGCTAGCCAGTACATCAAGAAATAAAAGGCTTGAATTAAAAACTTGAAAGGCAAACATGAAAGGTTTGTGTAGCGCTTACTTGAGTGCTAGCACACCCTTCTGATATAATTAGAGCTGATTTAATTCACAGCCCCTGATTAATGAATGTGTCTCATACAGCATGGGCATCAGCTGGAGTGGGAACAGGCTGTGTGAAATGCAGAAGTGGCTAATTACAAAGCACAAATGCTAATAAGCACAAGAACTGGCCAGGGGGTGAAAAGTTGAGAGAGAGTTAGAAGAGTATGGGCTTTTAGGGCTGATAATTGTATTTGGGGAAGTTCTGAGGGTGCTTTGAGTCCCAGACCCATTTGCAAACTACTGGTCACCAAAAAAAAGGAAAATATCACGTGTCCTAAGTGTATATGCAGGTGTCTGGCTGTCTGCTATGTTGTCAAACTGCAGCTGTCTTTCTTATGGGAATGTGTGAAATTGTGGGTACTCCAGGCACAGCATGGGGGAAAAAATCTTGTTTGTGCCATAACGTTTCTAAAAGTCATTCTTCTTAAGTATGTTTGTAACCGAAATTACATAACATTTTGCCTGTTATGTAATTAATTATTAAAAACCTGAGTTTGTGTTTTAATTTGCTTTGAAAATTTGCTTTTAGACAGAAGAGTCTTACGAGGATATTCGCCTTTTTTATTTGATACTACAATACCCCATAATTTGGAAGTAATTCTCTGAAGCAGTTGATTTCCAATTCACAGTGAGTAGTTACATTTTGACTTCATGTGTCAGTACATATTTCGGCATGCTTGCTCTATTTGTGTTTGCTGTCATGTGCTGGGAAATGCTGAACACGATCCAGTTTCTAATAGCTACTGGCCCACTTCCAACCCTTGCTTTCCAGATGTGCTTACTTAATTAATATAGGCTATCTTAATTTTTAAAAATGCCCTAACCATTTTATCATAATCTAATTTTGCGAAATCTCGCATGGAATGAATGTTAGTGTGTGCTAAATAACAAAGCGATTATGGTTAGTTACTGACTAAATAAGTTATTATGGTAAATTTATTACTGAGCATTGTTTTTCTTTATTAACTGGCATCAGTGTGGTTCCCTGGTGGACTAGCCGCTAGCATGCGGCACTCTCATTGCTGCAGTTTGGGTTTGATTCCCGGTCAGGGAACCAACCCCAGCTACTGGAGGGTTGCCTCAGGAAGGGTATCCAGCATAAAACTTGTGCCAGAATCGATATGCGAACGGGTGATCCGCAGTGGCGACCCTGATCAGGAGCAGCCAAAAGAAAAAAAACTGGCATCAGTGTGATTATCTCCATATACATGTAAAAGTTGAAGTAATGGAATTTTCTATCATATTAAAATTCTTGAGTAAAATAATGTTAGCCATATGAAAAGCGTTGAGTTTACCAAGTACAGCTTTTTTAAAAATAATGTCTACTTTATTCATTTGCATCCCAGTGTTTTGAATATTTTTATAGTTACTTGTACCTGTATTAATGTTTTAAAGAAAGTGCAGATTTATAATGCTTTAAAACAAAATCAACCTTTATTTCGCTCAGTGCACACAATAAGTGGCAACACTGGGAAGACATTGTATTACAGTCAAAAATCTGACTGTAGAATACAGTAAAGTAAAAATTCATTCATTCATATTTAGTAACAACTTTATTCTGTTCAGGGTCATGGTGGATCTGGAGCGTATCCCAGGAACACAAGGCTGGGATACACCCTGGATGACAGGGTACCATGCATGCGTGCACACACACATACACATTCACACACACTGTCCCACATAGGGGCAATTTAGAATAGCCAGCCCTTCTACTGGCATTTTCTGGACAATGGGAATGAACTGGAGAACCTGGAGGAAACCCACACTGACACAGGGAGAACACGCGAAAGACCACACAGGATCAAACCATGGATCCTGGAGCTGTGTGGCAGCAGCACTACCCCCTGTGCCACCCAGTTGTGGACACATGAACATCTCACTCATATGTGCTTTTTGAACATTCCCCCTTTCCTGTTATAATAACCTCCTCTCTTCTGGGAAGGCTATCCACTAGATTTTGGAGCACGGCTGTGGGGATTTGTGCTCATTCAACCACAAGAGCATTAGTGATGTCAAGCGCTGATGTTGGGCGAGGAGACCTTATGTGCAGTCAGCGTTCCAGTTCAACCCAAAGGTGTTCTTCCACTCCAACATTGGTAAACCATGCCTTCATGGACCTCACTTTGTGCACAGGGGCATTATCATGCTGGAATGGGCTTCTTAGTTCCAGCGAAGGACAATTTGTCATATACAATACACAATATACAAAGACATTCTATACAATTGTTTGCTTCCATCTTTGTGACAACAGTTTGGGGAAGAACCACATATAGGTGTGACGGTCAGGTGTCCACATACTTTTGGCCATATTGTGTAGTTATTTGGTGTTCATATTGTGAAGCATCTTGTTGGTTTTATTGTACCTTTTATTCACAGGTAATTTTCTTCAAGTACAGCAGAATGCACCAAACTGCTAGTTGGGCAATACTTTTGGTTACCACCACACACACTATCCAATAACAATGTTATGGGATTGACAAGCTCATCTGTATTAATAATGGAAACGTTAGAGTACGGTCTAATATGTGAATGAAACTCTTAACAGACATAAGTCCCTTATGCAAGGCAGTATCTAATCCAAGTGTAGAGCTAAGCAATTAAGAGTCCTTAATCAAGCACCCAGCAGTGACTCTCCATCAGTGTTGAAATTTGATCACCACTGGACCACTGCACTCCAGCAAATAATGAAAGAAGGAGACATAAACTAAGAGGTTAAAACTAAGAGGTTATTCATTCATCTTCAGTAACTGCCTTTATGCTGATCAGGGTAGCGGTGGATCCGGAGCCTATCCCAGGAACACTGGGTGCAAGGCTAAAATGCAGAATGCCATCTTTATTTTAGGGTATTTTTTTGGTAAATCACAGATATCCAAATCCTTTTTTTTTATACAACCACTTATTAACCACCCTTTTTATGTAACCACTTCAGTGGGGCAAAAGTAACCGAATAAATGAACATCATCTTAGATACAATTTGGTTGAAAATACTTTGCTATTGCCTGAAGTCAGTGACCCACTGCCATCCTCAGAGACTGGGTATTTGTCCATGTGATGTTCCTTCAGGCCTGTACTTCAGGCTGTCTCAAATTCTATTTGTTTTTTTTTTTCCTTCAGAGTGTAGTCAGGGGGCACTAACTGTTTTGAAACTCAGAATCCAATTGAATACAGCAAATAAAGGCACCTTCTTGTGCTGATTGTGTGGATGTTGGTGGTCCACATTTACAGAGTCTGGGTGTCATGGAAACCAGAGTTTTTCCACTGAGGAGGGTTTTTTTGACAGCTGCCTGAAGGTGAAGAGAAATATTACAAAAAACCGACTTAAAATAGCAGACTCCACCTTTCAATCTGCAGTTAGTGGGGTTCAGGTCAAGGGATCACTCAGTCAACATTGCCCTGCAAAATAGTGGTTTCAGGAGGTTTCAAAGTTTTTGTGTTGCTGCAAGGTTAAGTGCTGCTGAATGATGTTAGGTTTTTAGTTCAACCTTTGCCCGTTTTACCAAAAGCATCATAACTCAGAATCCATTGATTTGTAACTGGTAGAGAGAGTGTTCAGTGTGACTCTCACTCTACCATTTAACTTTCTGTTGCAAAGAAAATCTCAGCCCTGAGTAGCTAAAACAGTTAAGGTCATCAAAACCCTCTGTTTACTTCATCCTGCTGCTGTAAATGGCAGTCATGTGATCAATAAAAAGTGAATGCAATATTGGCAGATTTTTATATTATATTATATGCAAATCTTGGTCATATCTGTCAAGAACTGTTACTGGCCACCATAATAGGAACACCTAAACCCCTGCTCATTTCATGCAGTTATCCAGTTAGCCAATCGTGTGACAGGAGCACAGTGCATAGTATTATGCAGATACAGGTCAAGAAGCTTCAGTTAATGTTCACATCAAACATCAGAATGGGGGGAAAAGTGATCTCATTGACACTGAGTGTGGTTGTTGGTGCTAGAGGCAAGAGGAGAATGGCCAGTCTGGATTGAGCTAAGAAGAAGTGTACAGTAACTCCAGCAAACACATCAAACCTTGAGGTGGATGGGCTACAACAGCAGACCACATCGGGTTCCAGTCCTGTCAGCCAAGAACAGGAATCTGGGGCTACATTGGGCACACCTGGACTTTTTCCAGTCTTCAACTGTGTGTGTGTGTGTGTGTGTGTGTGTGTGTGTGTGTGTGTAGCTTTTTCTAGTCTACCAAGTTACTACCAAGTTTAGGGTTTTTTTGAGACATTTGTGTGTGAAAATCCCAGGAGATTCTGGGTGTTTCTGAAATATTCAAACCAGCCTATTTGCTGCCACCAATCATACCACGGTCAAAGTCACTGAGATCACACTTTTTCCTCATTCTGATGCTTGATGTGAACATTACCTGAAGCTCTTGACCTGTATCTGCATGATTTTATGCATTGCACTTCTGCCACATCGCTGGCTAATTGGATAATTGCCTGAATGAGCAGGGGTACAGGTTCCAGCCACTTAAAAAGGAACCTGTACCCCTTCTATCTATCTATCTATCTATCTATCTATCTATCTATCTATCTATCTATCTATCTATGTATCTATCTACTTATTTTTTTTAGATTTCTGTAGTAGTGTTTGATAAATCTGAATTATTTTCTATGTGGCTTTGACTGTTGTTCATCTGGAAAATACACAGCATGCAATCAGAAGACACTCTTGTTTTCGCTTTCCTTGGGATTGTTTACTCCTTCAAAATCTTTAAATGCCATGGGTCATTTAACATATTATAGTTAATATAATGTTGTCAATTAAGGACAATATAATGTGAACTGCATTGTGAGTTGGTTGATGACACTTTTGAAAACAGGTAGTATATGCAGTATCTGTCATGACCCAATATTTTGAGATGTTTCTGTGGACTATTTGTTGCACTATTCTGGTCACTTTTGGAAAAACGATCATTTCTTCGAAAATGTATCACTGGGTTGCACAGAGCCTTTAAAACAGTCTGAAAGCCAAAACACATTTTGAAACAGGGATGTTTACCTGTCTATAATGCTTACTGATGCTATTACATTATATCCTTCAACCGTGTTGATGTGCGTCTAGGCAATAACCTCCTCCCAAAAGACTGTTTCTGTCACGTTTATAGTCCCATTCAAGATAATAAGCTATGGTCATAAAGTGTATGAACAATAACATGTAGGACCAATGGTAATGTAATGTCTTTCATGAAGAGATCTGAAATTCACAGAGCTTTTTTTCCTCACCATTAGATGGCAATAGTATACCTTGAGTCAGTTTTGTTTTCAGCTCAGTTTATGTTCAGTGTGTGGGAGTAGGAGTGTGTTGTGATAGTCAGTTTAACAAAATGAAAGGTCAGAGGGAAAGGAGTGTTGCATTGTGGTGCTCAGGTAACCTACGCAATGCAGCCTGGTTAACAGTGTGCTTGTTTATTTTCCACTGAGTGCAGCTGAGCAAATATGTTACAGGCTACAAACCATTTATTACTGGTCAAGCATAGAAATGGACAGATACAAATTCCGCAGGTTTGTGGACATTTCAAGCTACTGGATGTGAATGGAAAGAGCCTTAAATTAACATTACATGAATATGTAGAGCTATTAGTGTTAAAGGCACCATTTGGGAAGTTATAGAAACATTTAGTTTAAGAGATATCTTAGGGGAAAAACATGTTATCATGGAATGGATTATTTCTTTGTTTCAGGCTTTTGTTCAATTTTTTCAGTCCAGAAACAGGCTCAGCCCATCCACAACAAAGCTCTGCCTTCTTTTCTCTTAAAAGGTCAGAAATACAGATGAATGACAAGTTAAAGAAAAACATTGTGGCTCCTTTATGCTGTGGGGGGATTTCCTGGCATGGTATGAGAACAATAGCTCACTGAGTGGTGTGATGTAGATAAAATTACTATTAATCATACACTATGGCCGTTGCAGTCACCAGATCTCAACCCAACTGAACACCTATGGGGGATTTTGGACCAACAATTTAGACAATGCTCTCCGCCACAATCATCAATCCAGTAACCAAGGAAATATATTTAGGAAGAATTGTGTTCATCCCTCCAGTACGGTTCCAGAAACTTGCAGAATCTAGATCATCAAGATATATTGGAGCTATTCTGGAGGCTTGTAGTGGCCCAAAACCATACTAAGACACTGATATTGTTTTTTCATTTAATTTGTCACTTGTTTGTATGTTTGTTGGAAGGAGGATGGCTTGGCAATGTTTTCACTGTAATTGTGATTTGCCTTAGAGGCAGCAAAATGACAAAAATATTCTTTAATATTTAATAAACTGTAGCAACCTGGAGTCGCGTTAAAATGTTTTGATGCATTACGGCAATTTTTTTCTGATGAATCTTCATGAAATGAGTAAAATGTACTCTTTTTGTGCACATGAACATTTCCAGTAATGTTCAAGATATGCAGAGCAATGCTGCAGTCAGCAATGATGAATAATGCTGTCATTTGCTATAGCCATAGAGCTGAATTATATTACAGGTACACTTCTACAACACCTGCTTATAATGGTTTGCTCCTCTGCTGTAATTGGCACAAAGCACTAAAGGCACTTGTGTCAGATCAAACATACAATGGTACCAGAGCTACATGAATGCTTTGCATATGACAAGATACTATAGAGTATGCAAGGACACACAGTGGGGTACTCCACTGAACAGTTGGAACTTTCTCCTCTCACTTCCTGCTCTGGTCACTGGCCATAAGAGCAATCTGTGCCCTTTTCTATCTCCTGGATCACTGTGTGCTCTGTCAATACACTTTTTATCATAGTGGAAACCATTTAGTTACTCAGTCTAATTTTACTGAAACTATCTCTCGAAATGTCGGATGTTTACGTATTAACCTTGTCAATATGAAGAAATTTGATATTTTAAAAATATGATACAATCATTTTGAAATCAACAAATTGAATGAAGCTGGTCATCAGGCAAAGCTTCTTATAAATGTGCAGTATATGGATTAGTTAATCTGTGAGCTGACTGAAAGCCTAAAATGAGAGATTAGTTTATTAATTCCCTCTCTATCTGTTTCTTCCTCTTCCTCTCTCATTCCTTTTATTCCACTCTCACTCAGACCCTCAACATGACTCCCAGCCATGCTGACTCTATATTCTTCACATAATAAGAGCTCAAGGTTGGAGGACTGGATGGCAAAAGCCGACACACAAAAGCATTTGACAGAGTCCACACCGAGAAAGGTGCAACTGTCATTTCTGCTCGTGTGTGTGTGTGTGTGTGTGTGTGTGTGTGTGTGTGTGTGTGTGTGTGTTCCATGGATTTGAGTGTTGTCACTGTTTAACAATGTTTACTCATTAATACGATCCAGCCTTACTATTATAAACAAACATCTGAAAGCATCCATGATGCCTAAAATTTGTACTCATTTTTTGCTGGTATATATATCTCGCCATTATTTACTCTTCTCAGTTAATAGGAAAATGTTGTGATTCATGCATATATGAGGCGTGTGTAATAGCTGAAGCTCATGATCTTGTTCGTTATTAGATGTTGTGAAAAATAAAAATAGCAGCATACCCTTTTCAGAAAAACCTGCATAGAAGAAGGATGTCATCTCTGACCCAGTTTATTGTTCCCCTGCTTGTCATTTTATTAATAACCTCTAAAAATCTGGGGGAAAGACTGCTTTGGGCCACTGGTCTTCGTACCCACAGAAATATACCATATGTATTGTATTTGCAGAGATGAGACTCACTTTTTTTTCCCATAAATGAAAGAAACAATAAAGTGGTTGCCCGTTCACTTGATTTGCTCTAATGCTGTAGGGGTTGATGGTGGTGGTGCTCTGTTTGAGCCAAGATCCATCCAAAATCATCGGTAATACAATAAAAACCTGTTGTGAATCTCCATTTGCCTCGTTTATATTACTGTTTTTTGAACCAAACCGTTCTCGCTGCAGAGTGAGATCATTTTAGGCTTAAAGAACAAACAGTAAATCTAAAAGCGTTATTAAATATAATAGTTATGTAATACTCAGATTTGGTCTGACATAATTCACAAGTTTCAAATTGACCTAGACTTGTATATTATACTCAATCTAAATTGACCTAGACTTGTATATTTATAACTTGAGTTTAGGGGTTTAGGGGTCGACTTGTGTAAATTAAATACAAAAATCTGAAATTGAACTTTTAACTAAAATAGAATTTTGTGATTTGCAAAAAATCAATCTAAAATCTGAAACGTGATCTTCCCAGCCAAGATTGATGGTATGAAAAAACTTTTCTCCCCTCACTTAATATAGCGTATAACAAAGTAAATGTTATAAGATTTTTAAATAAGTTTGAATTTGGACAAGGGGAGAGAAGTTCTGTGTTTGACGTTTTTGCCTGTAACTTAATTTGACTAAAAATGTCAAGTAATAGAGAGACTGAATGCTTTTAAAAATTGATTATATGCATACTTCATGAAATTTAGGTGTCAAAATTCAATTTTCAGTTCAAAATTCAGTTTTAGTTAATATGATACTAATTACAAATACAAATAGTAACACACAAATTCCTTTTTTTTTTTTCATTTAAATGCACATATCTAATTTCCACCTCCCTGGAAACCTAATCAGGACTTAACTTGGACTCGACTTGAACAGCAGCTTAGAGACTTGGATGTGAAATTACTTCAAATTGATTTTGAGCAGAGAAAGTGCTGGTTTCAACATGAGGGGAAATAAATTGACTACAAGACTGGTTGAGAGCTTGTAATTATAAAGTTCCATGTAAAAATAAGCTATTTACGTATATGTCTGTGAGACACTGCTTAAAACATATAGAGTACACACTCGCCATCCACTTTATTAGGAACACCTGAACATTCATGCAGTTATCTAATCAGCCAATCATGTGGCATCAGCACAATGCAAAAATAAATAAATAAATCATCCAGTGGCAGGTCACGAGTTTCAGGTAATGTTCACATCGAACATCAGAATGAAGAAAAAATATGATCTATGTCAACTTGTTTGTGGTATACATGTTGCTACTAGAAGGGCTGATTTGAGTATTTCAAAAACTCCTGTGAATTTCACACACAATAGTCTCTAGAGTTTACACAGAATATTGTGGGGAAAAAAATGTGAGCGACAGTTCTGTGGGTGGAAACACGTTGTTGATAAGAGAGGTCAGAGGAAAATGGCCAGATTGGTTTGAGCTGCCAGGAAGGATATAGTAACTCATGTAAGTACTCTTTACAACCGTGTTGAGCAGAAAAGCACCTCGGCATGCACAAAACATCGAACCTTGAGGTACAACAGCAGAAGACCACATAGGATTCCACTCCTGTCAGGCAAGAACAGGAATCTGAGGCTATCATGGGTACAGACTTACTGAAACTGCACATTTGAAGATCAGGGAAAAAAAACCCTCACCTGGTCTTTTTCAAGTCTTCAACTCTTTCTCTCTCTCTCTCTCTCTCTCTCTCTCTCTCTCTCTCTCTCTCTCTATATATATATATATATATATATATATATATATATATATATATATATATATATATATATATATAGATATATATATAGATAGATAGATATAGATACAGGAAGTATTTGGACAATGACAGAGTTTTTGTGATTTTGCCTTTATACACCACCACAATGGATTTGAAATAAAAATTATTAAATGAAATAAAATAAATCAAGATGTGATCGAAGTGTAGACTTTCAGATTCATTTTAAGAGACAAAAATATGGCATTTACCATTTAGGAATTACAGCCATTTTCAACAAAGTACCTCCATTTTCATTTCCATTTTGGACAAAGTGACATAATTGTAAATATAACCATAATTTTAATACTTGGATGAAAATCCTTTGCAGTCAATGACTGCCTGAAGTCTGGAGCTCATGTTGTCGAAACTCAAATTCTGAGTTTCCTCCCTGGAGATGCTTTGCCAGGCCTTCACTGCAGCCACCTTCAGTTGCTGCTGGTTTGTGGGTCTTTCTGCCTTCAGTCTTGTCTTCAGTAAGTGAAAAGCAGCTCTATTGGGTTGAGATCAGGTGACTGACTTGGCCATTAAAGAATATTCCATTTCTTTGCCTACAAAAAGTCTTGCGTTGCTTTCGCAGTATGTTTAGGGTCATTATCCACCTGCACTGTGAAGCGGCGTCCTATCAGTTTTATAGTATTTGGCTGAATGTGAGCAGAGAGTATAGCCCTATACACCTCAGAATTCATCTTGCTACTTCTGTCAGCAGTCACATCATCAATAAACACCAGTGAGCCCGTTCCATTGGCAGCCATACATGCCCATGCCATAACACTGCCTCCACCATGTTTGACACATGATGTGTATACTTTAGATCATGAGCTGTTCTTTTCTTTCACCATACTTTTCTCTTCCCATCATTCTGGTACAAGATAATCTTGGTTTCATCAGTCCAAAGAATCTTATTCCAGAACATGGGAGGCTTTTTTAGATGTTTTCTGGCAAAGTCTAATCTGGCTTTCCTGTTCTTGAATGTTAACAGTGGTTTGCGCCTTGTTGTAAAACCTCTATTATTTACATTCATGAAAGCGTCTCTTGATTGTAGATTTTGACAATGATACGCCTGCCTTGACTTCTGTTGATGTTGTGAAGGGGTTTTTCTTCACCAAGGAAAGGATTCTGCGATCATCCACTTTAGTTGTCTTCCGTGGTCTTCCAGGCCTTTCAATGTTGCTGAGCTCACCAGTGCTTTCTTTCTTTTTAAGAATGTACCCAACTGTTGATTTGGCCACACCTAAGGTTTTTGCTATCTCTCTTATAGATTTATGTTGTTTTTTCAGCCTAATGATGGCCTCCTTCATTTGCATTGAGATCTCCTTGGACTTCATATTGGTAGTTCCAGTCGAACAGCTGCCAAATGCCAACTCAATACCTGATATCAACTCCAGACCTTTTATCTGCTTCATTTGTCTTGAAGTAATGAGGGAATGGACCGCACCTGGTCAATTAACTTCTTGTCAGTCAATTGTCCAAATACCTTTGAGCCCCTGAAAATGGAAGTACTTTGCTTAAAATGGCTGTAATTCCTAAATGTTAAATGCTATATTTAAAATAAAGCTGAAAGTCTACACTTCGATCACATCTTGATTGTTTTATTTCAAATCCATTGTGGTGGTGTATAAGGGCAAAATCACAAAAACTCTGTCATTGTCCAAATGCTTCCGGACCTAACTGTATATATATATATATATATATATATATATATATATATATATATATATATATATATATATAGAGAGAGAGAGAGAGAGAGAGAGAGAGAGAGAGAGAGAAAGCACTAACCACATTGTTAGTTTTAGTTCATAGCTATGGATGCATAATGGATGTATTATAATGAATTTATGTGTAATGAATATGAATAAACCCACACAAGCTACCTTCATTTGAATTATTCATTCCACTCTGTTTGAGACTGTCACTAGTAAACTATTCCTCACTCTTTAAGCATCCATTACCTACATGCCAACATGCCACAAGTTTAACACAATATTATTCTTGCCATACCAACTCAGATTTTGGGAACTGGGCTTTTGGGAGTCCTTCCTGGGTTATTTTAGTCACACAAGTGACAGCTTAGCTAGTAATATGGTTGCCTGTGGACATAAGTGTGTGCCTCTGTAGTTTTCTGAGAACCAGAAGACAAAAGAGCATGCTAATTGGAGACCTCTGTCTAAGGGGAGCACAGCTGAGCAGATAAGGGGTTGAAAATAGCACAAATATTCTGGAGGGTGATAATAAAACCAATATTCAATTAATGCAGAGAGCTCTATATAAAATGCTCACCTTTTCCAAAATACCAGCCATCATGGTGTCCTACTTTCTTATACCTTCCTCACACTGCTGTCTGCTTGACTAATGAATGTGTCCTCACTGACTTTGTTCACTGTGAGCCACAACATTCACAATTTCTCACCCAGACCACCCAATTCTGACATTTAAATTTCCATTTATTTATGTCAGGTAGATTATTGATGTAGTATGATTGATGTACAAGTACCAGGTTATCAAAACAAGTATGTCTTTTACACCTTATCCCTAGAGTCTGTTACCACTAAGATCAGTAATCCCTGCCCTACATCCCCATTCAAATATAGCTTTACAATTAAGGTCACACAGCTCACGTGGTCATTGTGGCATTAACATGGGGAATGATTCATTTTAGACATACCGCACTTCCACCAAACATCTGCACAGCCAAGTACAGTAATGAAACACATTTCTGGTGACTTAAAAATGACAGAATAATACTGGCAAATGTTGCTTGCTAAAATAATAATAATAAGATTACAATTTGAGATAATGGAGCCTTATCTTTAATTTTCTTTTTTTTCCCCCACCCTTTTAATTTGTAATTGTTACAAAGGCAGGTAGAATTAAACCTGTGCTGAACCTCAATGTTGAGTTCATCTTTAAAGTGTATGCTCTAGCCAGGCACAAACCTACAAATACACATTTTCTGTAGCTCCTTTTAAATGTCTTTTTTTTATACACAGAGAAGAACATCTCACAGACTCAAGGCCACCGTATGAATGTGTGTGGGCTTAAATTGCAGACAGCTTTTGCAATCTAAAAAACAGTAGAGCATGCAGCGAGAGCGGGCGTGCATCAAACGGATCAGAAATTACTGTAATGATAATAAACAACCTGTGAAAAGAAAGTAGTCTGCATCTTAATGTCAAATGTTCAATAAATCGTGTGGAAAATTTTACCAAGACGATGAACTATTCAACATAAGACTTGACTGACTCCTAATCACCACATTGACCAGGCTACTCAGTAAATGAGACTCTTCAAAAATACTCAATTAGTCAGACT
Organism: Pangasius djambal; assembly: GCA_022985145.1. Taxonomy (NCBI): domain Eukaryota; kingdom Metazoa; phylum Chordata; class Actinopteri; order Siluriformes; family Pangasiidae; genus Pangasius; species Pangasius djambal. Next base: position 10,256,610 of record CM040990.1, on the reverse strand, counting down.
GGATAATAACAGATTAAATGGTTTATTTGTATACAGCGCTGAACACAGACCATTCCAACACACACACACTGGGTTCCCCTGCATCTTCCTTATATTAGTTATTCTTATCAGTAGTAACACCGTCATCACTAAGATGCTCCTCCTGCCTAATTTTCTGATACTTTTCCAAGGACCATTATCTTTCAATTTCTTGCCTTTTTCTCTTTCTTTTTTTCCATTCTGGCCTTTTCTTTTTCCCATTATAATCGACCCGAAGACAACTTATTTTTTAAAAAAGGCGTTTCCCTTCTCTTATCACCCCTCCCGTAGTGCTCCTTATACTTTTGTGAATCTTTTTGTGAATTCTGAGTCATTCATCTTTGAGTCGATTCCATGGGTAAGTCTCTGAGCTGCACTCCCTATTTTTCATATACTGTAGACTATTATACTTAATTTCGGGCCTTCTTCTGAATGATAAGTGTTGTATTTTTTTAATTGTTCCAGCGGCAGCAGCCGTCCCTGATCTTGAAGCTCTCCAAGCTGATATCCTCGAGCTGTTACAGTTTTTAGTGGCTGCCAGGGCCAGGGCCCAAACTACTTCTGACCCTGATCCAATAGGCGATGCACTCTCCCGCCTTGGTGGTAATATCTACCGGGCCGCGGATGTGTCTGTTCAGACTACTGA
>CM040990.1:10233520-10255846 GCA_022985145.1 Pangasius djambal | reverse complement strand
TCGCATTGTAGAATTGAGTTCTATTATTCTGAACATTAGTGCACTTAAGGCTCGTGTAATGTGGATGGTCATGTGCTGTAAAAGTGAGAGTTAATTTCTCGAGGCTGCACTGATGATCATCCAAAAACGTATGCACACTGAACATATTTACAGCCTCATCTGAGTCATTGCAATGCAGCAATATAATGTGTAATGTGAGAGTATTTGAGAATGGTGAATGGAGTGCATGTGGGACGATTATAGGTTGTCTCAAAATGGCCTGGCAGTAGGGCTGTCCCCACCAAAAAAAAAAAGGGAGAAAAACACACCACCCTGTCGCCCCACATCTGAATAATTACACAGAGGCGTTTTGGGACTGCGGGTCAAGGACTAAATTTGCTGCTCATGAATCTTCATTGAACAGTGTATGAACATGAAATATATTTCCTACCAAAAGAGCTGCACTTGCTTGTCTCTCTTTTACAAAATACCATGCACTGACAGCCAATTTTCTGTTCTTTCAATATGCCAAGGTCAGCCACTTAACGTTACGATTTCTGTGGGTTCTAGGCTGAAGGCAGAAGTTTTTAGCTGACAGTTTGCAGCATGTCAGGTGTGTCAAGTCTGCTCATATGTTTATATGATATTGCCTAAAAAGCCTGCATTTATAATGATACCAGTTTAAATGTAAAAATTTGAAATAAAAATGTACCATCTATGATAACTTTTTATGAATCCATTTTTACAGTAGCCATGTGGTATAATATCAGCTGTACTACAGATACAAAGAACTATGTATAAGTGAATATCATGGTTCATTCCAAAGACTTTCAGCAGTTAAAGTTACTTTTTTTTATATATTAAAGTAGTACACTGTTGCCACTCTGCTGTATAATGTTGTGTTAGTATATCATACCTGCACTTTAAAAAATTATCCATGTGGCTCGTTAGAAAAGATTAAAATATAGAACAATTTCGACATAAAAAATGAAATTTGTTACATGTACATGTATTAGTGAGTTGACAACTTATTTTAAGAAGTTTGTCAAACTGAAAGGAAATAAATTTGTCTCAGCTTATTAATATATGGATTTTGAACAAATAGTCTTGCTTTCACCTGACAACAAAAAAAGTATTAAGCGAAACTTGAAAATCTAGTGAGCAGACTTAAAAAGCTGAGAGCAGGGCTAGACCTTGTCTGAACATGCCAGAGCCAGAGCACGCCTATAGGAGGAGAAGTAACAGTAGAAACGAACAACGAAGGAATGAGCATGAGTGCACACATCAAAGGTACGTGCTGAGGAGCCTAACTATTTTTGATTTGTTTTACTAGCAACAGCTATCAAACTATATCGGCACACAGTGCAAAAAAATTGTTGTCACAGAACACTAAGTTTTAAAGTAATGTTACAGCTTGCCCCTCGCTAATTCGACCGTTTGAAATGACCATTTCTGTAACTCATCCTCCATCTCTAATTACTGCCTCTTTCTCAAGTATTATGTGAATACATATGCATATCTCTTTATTTATACAGCTGTATATAGAGTAAATAATGCATAAATCTGTACATAAATCTTCTGTTACAGATTCATACACAATATTTTTTTTTATTGTTAAGTCTTACTGTTTAAATGTTTTCTGTTCTCATGCATGTACCAAGAGCACCTTTAAAAAAAACCAAAAAAAAAAACAACAACAAATTCCTTGTGTGTCTGCGCAAACACTTGGCAAATAAAGCTGATTCTGATTCTGATTGAAAGTTGACTTCAGCTAGCTAGCTAGCATCTTCTAAGTTAGATACAGCATGTCCTTTGCTAATTTGGAGTTAGTGAAGTTGACCTCTAGCTATTGTGTGTCTTAAGTTTTCTTATGTTTTGTTTTACAGTGGCAGCCAAATGACAGTAATTGGCACTGAATGCTTGTAGCATTAGTTCACTGCACATGTCTGAGAATAAGTCTTGCATCGTCCTAATTTAAATTTGGCACTATTGATGAAAGTTTGTGGATCATTTGACATTTTCAACTAAACCTGTAAGAAATGTAGGTTACTAAACCTTTTTTTTCTGCGGAGGAGTTTGATTCTGTTGTAGAAGCACCATTTTGTTCATTCTTAAGTCAGTGCTTGAAAGATCTTGTAACGTGTTTGTGTGTAAGAACATTTTTTTATTTAACAATGTTTGATGGGTAGACACGTTTAGACACATTTAGACCAATTTCATTGAATCTACAAATAGTTTGTCTTCGTGTTTCCACCAGAGCATGATTCACATGACCGATGCACATCCACCTCATTTTCCTGAAGTTACCGTTTTTTTGTCTTTTTTTCCCACAGTGTTATGTTCTTTGATATTAAATGCTTGGAGGATGTGACTGGATGTATTCTACTGTAACTAATTGACATGATGTGGTTTCTATTACAGATGCCCCAATGTCTCAGTTAACCAAACTTCAGATCATTCTACAAGACCATGACATTCGTAAATTGGATTTTCCTCATGGAATCCCTGGGACTGTGGGCGAGCTCGAGTCTATTGTGAGAGAGACATTCGGGCTTAATGGGAACATTACTTTGCATTATAAGGATGCTGATTTTGGAGATGAATATTTTTCTCTTACCTCAACAAGTGAACTCAAGGACAGGGACACAGTGGTACACATTGTTGAATCTCCAACATTTACTATGACATTTACTGATGTGGACAGTACCATTGAAAGTGCATCAGAGACTTCCATCCATACTGTACCTCCGACCATCCTTCAGTGACCTCCATAGGTCCTAACAGCAGTTACTCTTCTGGAACGCAGGATACAGTGATTCTCTCATCACCTGAACACGGGACTCGGCGTTCTCAGTGTTGGCCTACGGAATTTCCAGTACCTCGTTTTGCCTATGACACAGAGCTTGTGCTAGCCTCAGGAAATGAAGCTTTCGAAAAGGATGGAATTCATCTGAACTTCACCACAATCCTTCCAGACATCCTTGAGAAAGTGGCTGAAAGCATCTTCCAGTATGTGGCCTACCCAACAAGTGCACAGTTGTCTGATGTTGCTGTGGCATTGGTCCAGAAGCATCCTTGCCTCAAGGAACCTTAAGGATGCTATGGATGGCTACAAAGATTAAAATATAAAATGGGCAACTATAGATCGAAACCGAGAGGGCTTGGATGCGTCGAAGTTGATGTGAACTCTATCAAAAAGAAGCGAGCACATGAGATAGCACCTGCGAAAAATATTAAAAAGCCCAGAAGAGCAGAGGTGAACTATCTACCCCCTCACCCACAAGGAGAAACCGAGGGAACTTTGGATGGTTTGCAGTATGTGCTATATTGGAGTCAATTTTCTACCTTGCCTTACATTTATTACATTAATTATTATTACAGATTAATGAAGAATTCAGACGGATCACCACTGTTAACCTGGAGCCAACGTTCATGGCAAAACTAGGGGTATGAATAAACATAACAGTTAATTTCAAGGAGAAAATTCCCTTTTTCTCATAGATGATGTAATGTTAGTTGACCTAACGAGTACATCAGAGGGACAGCTCATGTTGGACATTGGGGGACAAAGTTAGGGAGGCCAGATTAAGATGGTTTGGACATGTTCAGAGGAGGGAGAGTGAGTATATTGGTAGGAGAATGTTGGACATGGAGCTACCAGGCAGGAGGTGAAGAGGAAGGCCAAAGAGGAGGTATATGGAGGTAATAAATGAGGATATGAAGCTAGTGGGTACGGGTGTTGAGGATGCAGAAGATAGGGATAGGTGGAGAGTGATGATTCGCTGTGGCGACTCCTGAAGGGAAAAGCCGAAAGAAGAAGAAGAAGATGTAATGTTAGTTGACCATGATTTATACATTATCCCAGGCTACGGGTTTTGTTGTGCTGGTTCAGTGTCACTAAGGAAAGTGAATTTGAAATGCAATTCTGGCCTTCTGTGAAATTTAAAACTAACATTGCGCAGCGTTTGATGGATGTGTTAATGCGTTATGCTTATAAGGACGTATCATATGTTGTTCACAGCTTAGTCCTTTGACTAAGAATGAACATCAATTACAACCCAAACTATAAATACTAAAGCAGGAATCAAAATCATTGTGATGAACCATGATGGGCAGAGTAAATGCAATAACAGTTTGATTAGTTTGATAAAGTTTGATTCAAAACCCTTCTCAAATTAACCTTAAATTACCTTTATAATGTGATATTGAAATATTAACAAATTAATCAAGTTATAATAGGTTTCTTTCTAGATCAATTTATTATTTCATTTTACATAGTAGGAATCAATAATTGGTATAGTCCAATCATAAACGTCATCCTTCAGTCTTCTTTTTTCAGCGAGTAGTAGTAGGTATTAAAAGCCTATCCTCAGGACCAGTTTTAACATTCTTTTTCTTCATGATCCCCTCTCTCTCTCTGTGATGATTGTGATGATTCTGTGGAAGCAAGGAGAGAGGCTGCTATCCGTTGCATAGTGGTGTATCTAAAAGAAGAGGAGGAACATGGTAGGTAAATCCGACACTTAAGTTTATACACACTGCACTTTTTGTTACTCTGATTTTAAATATGATTACTTACATTGCTTTGACCTACTTAGGATGATGGGGATATTATCAATGAAATGATGAAGATTGTCGTAGCCAGAGGTGCCACACCTTCTGATCTGTCAAGTGCAAAGATTGTGATTGAGGGAACAGAAGTCCTTGAAGGCCTTGATGTACTTGAGCCTGTGCCTTGCTAATGGGACTGATATACTCACTCACCCTAAGCTACCCAAGAGAGTTGAAAAATACTTTTGTGGTATTTCAGAAGATATTCCTTGAGTTAGATGGTCTGAAAGCAAGCTCAAAGGTAATGTCTCTAAAAAATAAACTGCTGTGCTAAAAAATGTGCAAAGAATGAAGCTGCTGTCATTACGTTCCTCAATATATGTATCACTGGTATGTTAAGTAAAGAAACAGCACTGTTGACATGCAGTTATTTTCAGTTCTGATTTTTTTTTCTGAAGAAAAGCAAACAGGTACTTACAAAGTACAAGTTCATTTTACTTACAAGTTCATTTACACATAGAATAGGCTCGAGTATTCAATTTATTTTCTTTTTTTTTTTTTTTAATTTTTAAAAAAAAATTCTTTTATTTATTAATTAATTAATTTATTTATTTGAAAAGCAAATACTTACATATAGTGTTATTTTTCTATAAAGGGCAATGTTGTGCTTTCTTTTTCGCAGCTAAGTCCTGTCCTCTGACTAAGAAATATTTTGCATTGTTTTTACAGTAAACAGTCATCATAAAATTGAAATTGCTGTTTTTATTTTTTCATTCTGACAGAATTGAAATGAGTTACTATTACTCAAAATATTAAGGTAGCAATTTGCATGGACATTTCTGAGTAGACTGAAAGCAAAATAAATGAGACAGGACAGCTTAAATTAACTAATTTGACCACATAATATCATTAAGTTGGCTCAACTTAATTGAGCTTTTAGAGAACAAATCTTGTTGTGCTAAACAAATTGAGTTGGGCTAACTACAAAAGTCTCACAATATTTACTCAAAAATGGCTTGAAATAACCATGAGTTGAAATAACTTAAAAAGATCCATGTAAATTGTTACCTTAATTTTTTAAGTTGAGCCAGTGTATTTTTTTTTAGAGTGTGTGCTTGTAGAAGAAAGGACATTTTTAGGGTTTTTACTTTTCTAAAATACCATGTCTGGGGTTGCATTTGGAAACCTTCCTGATAGGAAAACACCTCTTTGTAGGGATCTAATAGAACCTTTTTCCAGAAGGGCAACCAAAGAGTTCTAGATACAAGAGTGTATTGATAATTATTAAAACTATTAAAAGGAAAGTATCAAAACCACCAGACACTGTGATTTACCATGTAATAAATAATAAATGCTTAGGAGTTTATTTCTGTTAATGATAATAAAGGTTTGTTTTTGAGGAACAGTCCGAAAGTCCATATCAAACATTCATTTATCTGTTCATCTTCAATAACTGCTTTATCCTGGTCAGGATTGTGGTGAATCCTGAGCCTAATTTGGGAAGCCTTGGGGTGAGGTGGGAATACACCCTGGATGTGCCTTCCATTGCAGGGCATCATACACATTCATTCACTCCAAGTGGAAATATAGCATAATTAATCCACTTACTGTTTTTGGTAGATGGGAGAAAGCTGGAGAAGCCAGAGAAAGCCACATGGACACAGGGAGAACATGTGATAGTCCTCAAAAATGGCAACCCAAACTCAGGATCAAACCAGGGACCCTGCAGCTATGAGGTGGCCATGTTACCAGGTGCACTACCGTGGCAACCCCATGTCCAACTTTCAGGCATATTTACTTCAGAAACACCACACTTCTATACAGGCAATATGAAGCAAGATTTACTAGTGTCTTGGTATTTTCATTCATGATCCAGTAGTCCAGAGGAAAGATATACTCAATCAATCCAACTAAAGTTTAGATCCCAATAAAGTCAAGATGACTAAAATTACATCTGCCTTATAATAAGCTGTACTGCAATCTCTGGTTTTAATAGCTGAAAAACTAGGAACTGACTTTAAAAACACACTCACACAGGTTCATTTCTGCATAATTAAACAGCCATCTGTCTGTAGCCAATTGGCATGGAGTAGTGAAAGATTACTGCCTTGCCACAGGGTAGTTCACTGGCCTATCTGCTTAGCCAGTGTCTTACTGCTCACTTACCCAGAAAGCCTGGTAGTCTTATCAGGAGAATGTCCTCATTATGGGTGACACTAATTCTGTGTAATGACTCTGAGAAATGGGATACATTCATGAGGCAACCTTTAATGATATCAGCAAACTACTGCACTGTACAGGAAAAAGGAATCTAGCTCAGGTATCAAAAGTTTAGATGAGTATACGACTATTAACAACAGGCTCAGGCTACTTGAAGGAAAATGCAATATATGGTGGGAAAAGCAGGCCATATGTCTGAAACTAGACCCTATTCAGTGTACAGGGCACTATTATGAGCAGTCATCATTCTGCAGTCATATCTGAAAGCACACTGATGAATATCCACTGATGAAATCCCACAACACACTGCAACCGAGTCCAAATTAAATTCTCTAGCTGGCACAAAATATCCGTAATGCACTGTGCCATCAGGGGCATGAATACAAATTTTGAGCCACTTGATGGGTTAATGCACTGCCATTGAGAACCACAGTCAATAATGATTCGATTTGGCATCGGCGGAAAGAGGTCCATCTGTGCCCTGCCAAACTTATCCCACTTCTGGTGCAGATGCTACTTTTCCAGATGTATGCGCTGTCTCAGCAGCTCGTCCTCTGCACCACTGTGCTGTCCTGGCAAGTGAGTTGCTGTCAGTGAAGATAAAGATGGGTGGGCCCACCTGACCAGGTTTCATGCAAGCCAGAGAGGGTGGAGAGGGCCATGTCTCCCACATGATTGTCAGAGTATATCAGTATGTAGTGCTGCCTCTGAGTGCTTCCAGGCAGACCAGTTTTGTGAGAAAAACCTTGTGACTCATGCAAGCTGGTGGAGGCTAATTCAGATTATTTTCCGGATGCTTCTGAAACCAGAGTTGAACATCACAGTTCATTGTTAGACTCGGTTAATTGCTGAAACCACTCAACCAGATCTCAGGATGGTAGCCACGGAGTTCCAAATATAGCTCCAAAAAAAGTGTAAAATACATTCACTGCAGCCATTAACAGACAAAAAGGAGATGACAGAAGTCTATTGCCGGCTTCGGAGGACATGTTACTTGTAGCTCTGATCGTAGTCACAAGCTGTTACACAGATAGCTCAAAGGTGCACTTGAGGGCTGACATGTATACATGGCGAGATGAAGAAAGGAAACGATGGCCATACGACATCAGTATTTATATCACATACTTACAGTATATACTTCCATACATTCCATACAGTCCATAATGTCATGAAGAGTGATTGTGGGCAGAACTTGGGCTGGAGTTCTGGGCAGCTTCTGCTTAGTGTTAGCTAGCCAGGCCTCCCCACTAAAGACTGATAAGTAGGAGTTGTTGAATAGTAAAGAGACAGGGAGGTGGTGGGTGAGAAAACTGAAAAACAAGGGAGATGGGTAAGGCGTTAACTAGGAAGAAGGTGGAGCTTCAGAAGTAGTGTTTCTCCCAAACTTCAGTTATCTCATAACTATATTTCATGACTTTGTTGACAGCATTCTCAACACCTCTGGAGGTTAGGAGGGGTGAAATAGAGACATGTTTGAAACAAAGGACTCTGGGAGGGGGTACCAATTGTTCTGCATTTGACATTAGCCTATTGGTAAGCCTATGGGTATTTATGTTATATCTCAGAATGGAATAATATCAAAGTGTATATAAAAAAATGAAAAATAAAGAACAATAATAAAGAACACATGACTAGAAGTGAAACAACTTCAGTTATTATTGTGATGTCCATAATTTTATATATAAAAGACACCAATCCTGTCCACCCTCATCTGCAGGCGGTGCTATTTGCTGCAGACCTGCTTGGAAACTGGAGCATTTTGCTCTCTGTTAATGTACGCTTAAGAACAATATTTTTTGTTCAGTTTTATATCCAATGAATATAAGAAGTCTTTTACAGGCAAGCGATCCATAGAAATAGACTCTTTCCCCAGAGGAAAAACAATTACTAGAGGGGTCAATGTTTCTTGTAATTTATTCCTGGTGTCAACGAGTTGACATTCATCCACCTGAAGTGAAAAGAGAATACACACACACAGATACTGACTACACACTCACACACGGTCCTGTGACTTGTTTATCACTGGAGCTAAATAATACTCTGCCTACACGCCAACATTAACTCTAAGATTAACCTTGCACCAAAAAAAATGTATTCAGAAAAAGCATGATGCATTATGGGGCCCAGATTGCCTCCACTGGTTCAAAATTGTTATGTATTCCTATCATTTGGGGGACATTTGGTCCTCGAAGGGGTTAAAACCTGTGCGTGTTAACATACAGACACACACGTTTGTCTTACCATCCTTGTGAGGACCTTTCACTGAAATTATTATTCCTAATGCAGCTAATTAATGAGTTAATTAATGTTATGCTACACCTAAATCTAACCCTAACATTAACCTTTTGGATCTTTTATTTATTTATTTATTTTTAAATAAAAGTTTTATGTAAAACAAACAAACAGACAAACAAACCAGTTTTGCTCGTGGGGACCAGCCAAATGTCCCTAAAATGCCAAAACTTTTAAGATATTTCTATCCTTATGGGCACATGTGGACATGATTATAAATAACACACACACACACACACACACACACACACACACACACACACACGTTTGTCTCACTATCCTTAGATTTATATGCATTGAAATAATTATTAATGCAGCTAATTAATGCTATGGTTCACTTAAACCTAACCCTAAACTTAACCTCAGTAACCAAAGGGAAACCTTTTGGCTGTTTTAGTGTTTAACAATAAAAGCTGCAGTTTTTGTATTTAAATAAATAAATAAATAAAAACACAAAACAGTTTTTCTCGTGGGGACCTGCCAAATGTCTCCACCAAAATATATGCCCCCCAATACACACACACACACACACACACGCACAGAGAGAGAGAGAAACAGAGAACGAGAGAGAGAAACAGAGAAGAGAGAGAGAGAGAGAGAGAAACAGGGAGAGAAAAAAACAGAGAGAGAGACAGAGAGAGAGAGAGAGAGAGAAACAGAGATTATTTATTTCTCAGCGCGGGCGGGAGGCTCAGAGGCGTCGCGCGCTCATAGGCGTGTCAAATCGCGAGCATCTTCACGCACTAGCTTCAGCGTTTCACCTCTCGGTAAGCTATAAAACTACGAGAGAGAAACAAGAAGGGATTGTAGGACTGTCGCTAAAGTTTGCTTGGGCTCCTGTAAGCCGTGAACGGCGCTGTGTTCAGCCAGCATCAGCGAGCGGAGCAGGTAAATCAAGTTTCCGGTCTTTAATGCAGCGCGCGCTGGAATCCTTCACCAGGTGATATTGTTCTCCGTTATAATGCAGTTTGTGTGTAAACAGCAGTGAAACAACTAAACAAAAACAGCGGTTTCCTGAAAAGCTGCAGGGTTAAGTAAGCTCTCGGGGAATTATGAGCTTCAGGATGTTCATTATTTTCGACTTAATCGTTGTTGTGACAGCACTTTCATGTCAACCTTGTCCATTATAGTCATAATTATTTGAGAAAAAAAAGAGCAGTGAAATATCCACACTATTTTAAAAAGCCATTGTTTTCAATGCATCCTCAGAATGTAGGGAATTTGTAATTAGCACTACTCTACTTGTGCTGTGCACGCACACATGTCCTCATCAGTGATAATTTTGATGAATAGTTACTTGGTTATTTTGAGATTTTGGCTCTGTAGATGGAGGCATGGTGCTGCAGCGGGTAGTGTTGCTGCCTTCAGGGTCCTCGGTTCGATCCTCTGGCTCAGGTGACTGTGCGTAATTTCACATGTTCTCTTCGTGTGAGTTTTCTCCAGGTTCTCTGATTCCCACCCAAAAACATGCCTAGGTGTAAATGTATAAGTGTGTGTGCTCGGTGTCCTGTGGTGTCCCATCCAGGGTGTATTCTCACCTCACCCCCAGTGTTCCCGGGGTTGGGCTCTGGATCCACCACGACCATGACCTTGTAGGACACGCACAAGAATGCTTGTTTTTTTGTTTTTGTTTTTAATCATGCATTGAAAACCAAACCATCTCTGATTTATTTTTTCAAAGAGCAGCACTCCTAATGTCGTACCATAATGCACCATCTGTGTTTAAACAGTGTTACTGATGAAAATTCAATGTTTACAAGTTAAGGCATTAAATTCGCATTTTCCTAGTCAGTTTGTTTTTCTTAAGCATGGCATTATGGGAGTCTTGTGTGTATTTTTGAAGGAACAGAGTAATGTACTCACAATCCATCTATGTTGTGCTTACACTGCCACGCTTAATGGTACATTAACTGCTTGCAACCACTTGGTCTAATGAGGAACACTGTGTTTGGTGTCATCCGTATGATCCTGACAAACACAATGACATAAATCTATCATTCATTAATTGTCTGGATTAAACCTTGCATTAAATATCATACAAATAGATGATCATGCATCTTTAAATGATCTAGAGACATAATTGGGGTGTATATATGACTTTTTACCGACACATCTTTATTAATATTTTTGCTAACCTACACATTTCACACTGAAGCACAGAGTTCTGTGGCTTTGCCGAGCCCAGAATGGCACTCGAATCCCTTATCCAAAAGCCGGAACTTGTGTTTCATAACCTGAAAATAATGCTCAGGGTTGCAGTGACAGAATACAGGAGCAGGGATGTTACAACTTGCAGTCTTTTTTTTTTTTTATTAAACAGGAACCTGCAACCTTGTGTTTGGAAATAAACCAGTGCCCTAGTACAATAGCACAGTTTCTGTGCTGATAAGGTGTGATCGTTCTGGTAACCTTCTGCATTTATGGGAACCTTCTAGACGTGTTATCTATGGGGCATAGCTGCATAACACATGCTACTGAATGCGACCGTGCACCTTGATAAGAAAATGTCTCTGTTCACACTCCTGACAGCTTGAGAGGTGTTTCTGAGCGTGAGAGATGCACCAACAGGTGAGCTGCGATCTCGACTCTCACACTTCCCCTCAACACATCTCAGTATGATGCAGGATTTCCCAGCACTCTTTCATTTAGACATGCTGCATCCACAAATCCAGACGCCCTGTGAGAGGTTAACAGCTGCGATCGGTGCTGCTGCTGAAATGTGCCAAAGCCAGTACAGCATGTGTGGCATCATGTGTGGCATCATATGTGACGCAGCAGATTTGCAGGAATATAAAAACAAACAAATGAAAAGTGAGATTTCGGGTTTGCACAGTCGCAACATTGCAACATTTCTATTTATTTATTTATCTGGCAGGCGCTTTTATCCAAAGTGAGGTGGAATATGATCCAAGCTTCAGGCTGTTAAAGGAGTTGATATAAAGTGCTACAGAACTCAATTTCCAACAATTTTTCAGAAACTAGTGCAAGATGGTTATAGAAGGAGAAGAGAGACATAAATAAGCACAAATGTTGGCGTTAGAGCTGATACTCTACAAACACTCGCACTGCAGTCAAACTACAAACAATATAGATCTCAAAACATAAAAATACACTATACGCTTATAGAAAAAGCCTTAATTCTTTTTTCCCCCATCGATTTGTCTTTGTACGGAAGGCAGAAGCTGCTCCTATGTAGACCTCTACAACAGACTGGTTTCTTTTTAGATGAGGTTCCAAGTAGAATCTCTTTACAAAGCTAGAACCAGTTACCATTCTAGAAACCACTGGGAAAATAAGTCCATTTTAGCCCTTCCAGACAAGGCTGGTTCTACATATAAGCTTTCAATGTAGAACCATTACATCAGACAGTGTTACAAAGAGAACTCTCTTTAGGAAGCAAAGAGGCCTTAACTATTCAAGGAACCCTTTTTTCTAAGTGTATATACAGTATATATAGAATTATTCCGACATGAAGAACATTGTGAAAGATTTAAAGGTAATATCACACTTGTAATCGTGCAGTTATACTGAATATGCAATATTACTTTTATAGAACAGTTCTATAAACAAGAAATTAATCGAGTAAGTGACATTTCGGACACAATATGGCCAAACGTTCTGTTTATTTTTGCTCCGCTAGTGGAAATAGGTCCCGAAGAAGCCACACTCACTTTATAGCACATTGGCTAGCTCACTAGCTAGCTCACATTGGTTTGTACATTCCCATTAAAGGTGCTTCTGGTAAAATTGGCATCCCTTCTTCCTTTTCATCTGACAAGCTTGCATATTTTAATTCACAAGTTATATTCCTGAAAATTTGTTTGTCCTGTCCTCTGATTATGTCGTTAACACTACTGTAGTAACGGTTTCGAACTATGAAGTGGAATTTTACGTGGTGAATGTAAGAGCGGAGTGATACACACCCTGAACGTCCCAGTGCGTTTATAGGACATATAGGCACTCTTGGAATGCCGCTCGACCAATCAGATTAGTGGACCGGAACTAAGTGTTTTATAAGTTACTTTGTTGCAACAATAAGGTCCTAAGTGACCTGTTTTATTCTATTATAGGGTTCTAGATAGGATTCTGCCTTGGCTCCTATAGCGGCACACACCAAAGGGTGCTAAATGTAACTTTTTTAAAAAAAAAGAATTTTAATAACCAGATTGAAATAATATCAGTGAATACAGAGTTACCACAAAGGTGACTGCAAGGTTAAAGAGAACACATTATAACTTATGCAATCCTAAGCCTTGAGGTGTTTGTACATCAATTTTCGAGTGTGCTCTAAAGGGAATCAGTGAGGTGAGATGAAGAAGGGCATCACATGTGTGTGTTTTGGATGACTGAAGACCTGACATGTTGCCTAATGTGCCATCTTTGTAACAGGGTGAGATTAATAGGTGAAAGTCTTGCATGGGTTTAAATGTAGTCATTGTTGTTGTTCTGATGGGAATATGGATGAAAAAAATGAAAAAGAAAAAGGAAAAGAAAAGATAAATTCATCCTTCCTAGAGAAACCACTGTTTCATTAAATACTATGCCGAATGTATGATGCCAAAAGGCAGACTTTATTCCCTGATCCCAGTTTCTCCTGCCATTCTTAATGTAATTTGACAATTTGCACATTCTATCCCATTACATAAACAGACCTTACACGCCCTAAGCCAGCTCACAGCTCACACCCTACATGCTACTACTTCCATTTACTCCACTAAGCCCTTTATAATGAAATGTTTATCCTTAACCTGAAGTCCATTTCAGGTCCAAAAAAAAAAAAAAAAAGCCTGAAAAGCAAGAGCAACATTAATGGCTGTGTACATTGATATATTTAGAAACGATGGTAAACAGGCCTTTAAAAAAAAAAAAAAAAAATCTATTTATTATTAGTCTTAGACTATGTGGAGAGTCCATCATAAAAGTCCCTGTGTGTGAGCTATTACTATAGAAACAATAAGGTATTAAAATGAGTGCATTAATATTAACCTATCATTCATGTTACAGCCAGAACTACTTTCCAAGCTGTGCTGTTATACAAAGATAATGCACACCTTCTGACCAATTGGATTCGAGCATTCAACTGCACTCTCATCCATCCGTTGATTCTCTGCACAGCTTATCCTACGCAGGGTGATGGGGAGCCTGGAGCCTATCCCAGGGGACTCGGGGCACAAAGCGGGGGACACCCTAGACAGGGTGCCAACCCATCGCAGGGCACAATCACACACACATTCACATACTACGGACAATTTGGGAATGTCAATCAGCCTACAACGCATGTCAAAAATAATTATTTATTGTGATATGTATATAATTCAAATATTACTACTAGGATTTGTGTGTTTGGATCTGCTGTCGACAAATTTACATAGGCCACATTTAATTTGTAATCTAGACATCACGTTATTATGCTGCACAGTGTTTAGAGTGGGAAAAGGAGGTGTGGTACAGACTCTGAGCTACAAAATCTGGTCCAATATTTATCTCATAACTTCAGAAGCACTGTTTAGAGCCAAGATTTAATGATGTTATTAATCATGAATCAGCCTGCTATGAAGAAACTCGTCACTCTAAAACTTCCGTTTCCCCTCTTATTGACAATTGAAATGAGGATTATAAAAAGACTTGTGATAAGCATCTTTCCCATGTGTGGTAAAGTTCATTCCCAATGACTATTAACATAAGAACAGTTTTACACTCTGCCTGTGAGTCCTGTAGAGATTTACTGGGGGAAGCAGGGAAGCGAGTGCACTGGATTACTGTACACACACTGTCACAGACACGCACACAACACCTGGGCGCTAGACGTAAAGCTGAGCTTTGGGCCACCTTTACTCTGCATGTGCGAGACTGACAGAGTGGCTGAGAGGGAAGAAAATCAGTAGCTCGATTAGACAAGCTACAGATTGTCTCGATTTCACTACAGATGATTATGTTAGTCTGAGGCCCTTGGGAGTCTACCCTCTTTACAGTTTCCTCTGTATGTGCCAAGTTGGATACATAAAACTTTTCTTCAGCAGACAGTGCACTACAGCACAAAATGGTTTGTAATCCAAACCCAGTTTTATCCGTTTGCTGGTTGTGTACCTTGTGAGTCCTCTGGAGATTAAAATTTCATTCATTCATTCATCTTCAGTAACCACTTTATCCTGTCAGGGTCGCTGTGGATCCAGAGCCTATCTCAGGAACACTGGGCGCTGGGCGAGTACACCTAGGACAGGACACCATGCACACACACATTCACACCTAGGAGCAATTTAATTTCATCTACTGATATGTTTTTGGGAGGTGGGATGAAACTGGACAACCCAGAGGAAACACACATGGATGCAGGGAGATCATACAAAACTCTACCCACAAACAGTAACCTGAGCTCAGAATCGAACCGGGGAGCCTGGAGCTAGGAAGAGGCAATGATACCTACTGCACCAAGGTTAAAATTAACAAACTGAATTTCTTTGACAAGAAATGAAAACAAAACAGGTATACTGTTATCACATTAGAATGTATGTAGCACTGTTGCTTGTCTCCTTCATAGGGCTTCTGTAGACACGATGAAAAGAAACCAAGTGCCAATACTTTCAATTCTGCACATCATAAAAGAATTCTTTGGTCGTTTGTTGAGAATGGTGGTCATAGAATGCTTACATTGCATGCGACCTGCTCACTGACAGACAATTTAGTGCCTACCAAAAGACTGGCAGCTTTTTACTAAAATATCAGAGTGGGACTGCTGCACTCGTTTAAACACCACCAAAAGGAGGATGGCATTGGATTACTCAAAACTCACAGGACAACTACAAATAAGGCAGTGGTAGTGGTGAATCCTAAATGTAACATGCTAATGGACAGACCAAATATCCTTATTAGTTCAAGCTCACTCAACCCTATTTTGATTGATGATGCAAGCGGAATGTAGTAACTTTTCATTTAATCGCAGGTCTTTAATAATTAGAGGATCTTCAATGTAAAATCTGATATGGAGAACACAGGTTATCTCACAGTCTGGTATAGAATTTGGCCGAGATTTTATCTCATACAGTGTGACAAGTAATAATCTTAAATGAATGCTGAAATCTCACTGTGTAAAATAGTCTTAAATTAAACAAACTTAAAACTAATATTATAATATATATTATATATTATAATATATCTAATATTGTATTTGCTTACCAATATTAGCCATTTACAGTATTTTATCATATATGGATCAAAACTGGCTTATTTAGTGTTACTAATTAAGTTTATCATGTACATCGATCCACATAGAAAGATCTACACTATGTGTGTATACCTATTAGCAAACAGTGTATAGCACTGCGATAGCAGCTATATGGTTGGCTATAGGATTAAGCTCAATCTTTTGATAATCGAGTGACTGATTGAGACCATTGCACTTGAATTCCTGATAACATTGATGTTTAATGCATTTACATTTGGCAGAATTCAATCCAAGGACAGAGCTGGGCCCCAAGCTATCATTTACCCACACGCACACGCACACACACACACACACACACACACACACACACACACACACGTTTGCTCTCCCCAGTTACTTTTATTAACAAGTCTCTAGTAATATTAAGTGATACATCTAAAAAACCTGATCTTTGAATCACTGTGGCAACTTAGGTCCTTTTAACAGCATCACTTGATTCAGTCATATGTGAAAACATCGATTGGTCTCCCTTTTTTACAGAACAAAATATTGAGAGAGAGAGAGAGAGAGAGAGAGAGCTGTGATTGTGATTTATGAGGGAGAGGTGCAGCTGAGGCTTTTCCATATCACAATGAAAACTGGCACTCTTTTGTGTGTTTTGTGATCGGTAGGAGCTCCCTATTGGACACAAAGCGTAGTAAATACATGGACAAAAAAAAGAGGGTGCATGAATTAGTTATGAGGGCACTTCATCCCGCATCCTCCATTCCTTCCTTTGTATGTTAAAAGAGAAGTTGAGAGAGAGAGAGAGAGAATGAGAGAGAGCCAGATGACAAGATGAAGCCTTGATCTTTCTGTATGTTTTACCCACATCATCCTTGCCAACATTCTGCAACTCTCTCTCTCTCTCTCTCTCTCTCTCTCATTCTGTTCTCCTCACTCTGTTCTTCTCAGTTCATCTCCTCCCATATTTACCTATGGAAAAAGAAATTGAGAGCAGCTGGACCAGAACTCATTTTTGTAACAAATCATGTACAACACGCTTAACTTCTCATCTGAAAGCCAGCAGGGCAACAGAAGCATCGTAATGATCCCTTTGAATACATTAAATTTATTCCTGATGTAATTTCTCGAAGCTTATGACTGTTCAGCAGCAAAAATCAATGTTGTTCTGACTGGAGAAGGGAATGATTGATGATTTTAATATAACTGTGTCTGGTCAAACATGCCTATTATTGTAAGAAACCCTTCTGTCCATGACACATGTTGTTGTTTCCTCTTACAACTTTATTTCAACCCTGGTTCACCTGTATTCTGTGTTTTTCACAGTCTCTACAATTTCCTGTCAAGAGCAGCATAGTCTTTGTGTCAACTCTTGTGACAGGACATTCTTGCTCACGCTGCCATGCATGCATAATCGGGACGTAACAGAATATGAATACATTATCCGGAATGAACAGAATGTGTTCTAAACACATATAAATACATATATGAACAGGCAGTACCCTATTCATTTATTAAGAAAGCTTGCCAGAAATGTTCACAGGGCATCTGGCCGAGACTAGAGGTGTGCACCTGAGATCCTGCAGGACGCAACAAAAAAGTCGCACGAGTGGAAAGTTTTTACTTTCAAGTGAATGGTTAGATATGAAGCTTGTGGGCAAAGAAAGACCACGCTCATTAACATGCAATGCATTTACAATGTTCATTCATTTAGTCATTCATTCATTGCACTACTATATTTATACATTTATATTTTCTGAAATAGAACCAATTAAATTTGTAAGAAAATATTATGAGTAGGTATAAGCAAAAATAATAACTGTGCCAGCAGGATTAAAAAAAAGTCCCATGCACATCTCTAGTTGAAACCAATTATGAACTAGACTGATGTAACTGAGGTTGAGGAACTGTCAGTGCTAGAATACACAGACCATGCTGACAGTTTTTTTTGTGTGTGTGTCTGGTCTCTTCATATTAAAAAAAAAAAAGAAAGAGAAACACCCCTTGTGGTTTAGGCAACACCCACTTCGGGTTCAAATACAGAATTTTTTCAAAATATCCGAATACAGATGCAGGCATTTGGAGCACTAAACAGATACAGATCATGGAATTGTGTTACATTCTAATGCACATCCTTATACTGTAGCAAGACCCATGTGGCAATTCTTCTAAATGCTGTCCCTCTATGACCTTTTTGTTCAAATAACCAGACATTTTACCCAGACATTGTTTAAGCTGATGTTCCAGATTGTTGGATAGCTGAGACAATAGATTTGCAGCGGCATAAACAGGAGAGGAACTGCAGGGGTGTTATGTAACAAATTCAGCGTCAAATGAATAGCATGTGAGGAAACGAGCAGAATCTGTTGTGCCTTTTCCTGACCTGGTTTTAGTACATAATCCACCTCCTTAAATCTCCAAAACGTCACCTCTGAGCCCTTCATTAACTGCCATTGTAAGCAATGTGCTGCCATCTGTGAATGAGCTGGCAAGATCTGTTCTCATGCCCCTAAGTATAGTGCTGTAACGTGACAGAGTAAACTCCAGATCACATACAGTTTGTGGTGTGAGGATGTGACTGAGGCTCAGTTGGCAGCAGATCTGTATTTGGCTGCTCTGTGCACAAAGCGAGGTCCATGAAGACATCGTTTGTCAAGGGTGGTGTGGAAGAACTCAAATGTTCTGCACAGAGCCCTGAACTTAACCCCCAGCTGACTGCGCCCATGCCTCCTCACCTGACATCAGTGCCTGACCTCACTAATGCTCTTGTGGCTGAATGATCACAAAGTCCCACAGCCATGCTCCAAAATCTAGTGGAAAGACTTCCCAGAAGAATGGGTGTTATTATAACATCAAAAGCAGGACTAAATCTGGGATGGGATGTGGGTATAATTGTTCACATGTCCACAAACCTTAAGTGTATTTCTAAGTAAGGTGACATAAATAGTGCATGTCTACAAAAGTATGTTGTAAGAAAAGTCAGGAAAATAAAGTTTCAAAGGTTCACTCATTTCTGACCACAAAAATAGCAACACAGTGAAAAGTACTGATTTATGTCCAACCAAATTAGTAATATAGCAGTGTTACATCACTAAGTAACACTCGCGTCTACACAGAGCAATTTTAGGCAATGTTTACAAGGACATATTGCATCTGAAAAAAACAAACAACCAAAAAAAACCTAAAAACAATCTTTTCAGGTGAGCAGGAATTCTGTGTCCAGAAAACTCATATTAATATGAGTGTTCCATTCCAGACCATCTTCAGTTGGCACATGGGCTACAGTGTGTCTGTTATCTTCTGTACACATTTCTGGCCACAAGAGCCAGGATCTTGAAGGATGCAATCTGATTGGCTGTCCACCAAAATCCACACTTCCCTGCTCAGATTTCTGTAAAGGAAGCAATTGAACTTTTTGGAGCAAGTTATAATAACTGGATTGAAAAATTCTGCCTTTTAAATTTATTCCAGAGTTTTGCCTGGAACAAGACATACTTGTGTATCTGACATCAAGCTTTGTGGTTGAAAGTTTCTGTGGTTGGTTCTGCGGTTCAAAATGTCATAGGGATAATAGCCTTAGTGGTGTCATCTTTATTATTTATCAGATTCCTACAATTCTTACCATTTTACGTGATCATTCCGTGTGCTATGACTGTGAGTGAGCTTAGTCCAAGCTCACACTCTGTCAAAACCTTCATAATGTATATGATTTTATACAAAGACTATGTTGAGGTTAATGAACTTTTGTAGGCGAAAAGAGGATAAAATGATATTCACGATATTGCGACTCAGCCACCGTTATCCTCACATCAATGATTAGCTTTCTCTCCTCGTGGGAGAGGATTTCACCACTGTATATATTACATTTTTTCTTTCATGTACTTCTGCTTTTATTTTCTTCCTCTATCTCTTTCACTTGTGGCTATCTTTCTCATGGTCCTTCCCATTCTCAGTCTGAAGTCAATGCCCTTGCAGCGCTTCTCCCACCATTTCTTCCCCTAGAGGGAGTCATCCATGTCTATGAAGCAGCTTAACTCTGGACTAATGAAACTACCTGTCTTTTCCTGTTCATGGTCCTCCATAAAATGTGTCAGAGAACAAACAGGATACCAATAGTAGGAAAGGACAAAAAAAAAACCGGGTATGCTTGTTGATGTTGGGTTTAGAGGCAGTAGTTTTTAAGGTGGAGATTATACTACTAAAATTATTTGCAATGATTTGATGAGTGATGAGAGCAGCCCTGAGACAGCATGCTTCCTTCTTATTGCATCAGAGGATTTACTGTAATATGTGTGTGTGTTTAAGTGAGGTTTTTTTTTTTTTTTTTTTTTTTACATGACTGTTGGCATAATTCCAGAAGGCCAACTAGATTCCCCTTTTGAAGCCTGGTCCCATTGGAGGGCCCTAAATATTTCATCGTTCTATTCCAGCCACAACTAATTACCCAGTACAGTGTCAGGCAGGCCCTACAGTACAGAGCAGTAGAGGAGAGGGAGAGAGAAAAAGTGTAGTTTGAGAGTCGTACATGTGTGAAACTGGAGCGTTATAATACTGAAAACAGTGCAATCTCTGTGTAATTTGGCATTGTGATCCGAGGTACATCACCGTCAGTAGAAATGATGCAACATTGCCATTATTTTAGCAACGTTACATCATTTATGTTTCTTGTCATATCATAACAGTTTAGATGTACAGTATCTTCAGTGCTATAGTCAGTAATCATAGAAATCTTGGGAACTGGGAGGTCAGAAGGAATAGAGCTAAGTTTCTCAAAGTGGGGTCTGTGTCGCATAGCCAGGGGTTACTCGATTTTCTTAATAATGCTAATGTAATTTTGTTACAGCAGTGGAAATCTCATTCCACTAATATCATAGTTAAGTTACCTATAAATAATGTAAAAGGGAATCTCATCATTATTTTAATAAAAATGGGATCATTTTAATAAAAATAGCCAAAGTATTACTGTACACATTTAAATAATGTGCCTAAATATTTGAATAGCTCATTTGTAAAATTAATGAATGATTTTTTTTTTTTTTTTAAATAGTTAAAGCATCCGTGACTGTAAAAAGTTTGCAAACCCCTGGCATAGACTATAGAGGTCTGTTCCAAGTGTGATGTTACAGTCTCTCAGCTTTATTCTTATCAAGTTGTTCTCTCCACCTCATTTTTTATCCTGTCCTTTTCTCTGTACCCATTTACTCTTCAACCCATTGTCATTTTCTGTTCTTTCTCTCTCTCTCTTTCCTTGTCTCTCGCTCTCTCAGGAGCCTGAGTGACCTAATTCTCATCAGAAGGCTTG
Organism: Pangasius djambal; assembly: GCA_022985145.1. NCBI lineage: Eukaryota > Metazoa > Chordata > Actinopteri > Siluriformes > Pangasiidae > Pangasius > Pangasius djambal. Next base: position 10,234,337 of record CM040990.1, on the reverse strand, counting down.
CACGTACTTACAGAGTGCCACATGCTCACTGTACACTTCCCAAGCTTCACCTCGCTACACAACATTGCCCTTAAACCACTTTGTTAGCAAAGAATGCTACTGTTTTAATATGTACTGATGCTCTTATCTCTTTGGAGAGCTTGGATGGCTCCTTTTGTGATTTAGGTTGTAAATTAGTGGGTAGGCCCAAGGGTGCTGTGTGAAGAACAGCATTAGGATTTAATGAATTGTGTAGTGCAGTGGAGATCATGTGCTGAAGTGGCAATATATTTAATGGCACCTAAGGCTACAGGTGCAGTTTAGCACTACGTGTACTTTGCCTCAACTGGACGACAAACCCACAATTCACCACACTGTGACAAAGGATTCGGAATGCTGGATAGCCTCTTAGACATCCAGCATATTCATGATCGCATGTCTTTTGCATTAAATATGGTCTTGAAGGAACTAGGATATTTTTGGTGAAGTCTATATTTTTCACATTTTTCATGTTGTTTCCATTTAATTGCAATTAAAGCTTCAATGTAATGTCTTTGTTTATTCAGATTTGCATCTAAAAATAGAGGCCTTTGCTATTATGTTGTGATTGCTCAGGTTAATGTGTGATGCTTCGCATGGATGGATTAGAAACAGGAAAAGAGCGTGTAACAAAAGAGAGATGCAGAAATGAACAATGGTGCAAAAGATCAAAGCAGCCTTATGCAAAAGTGAAAATAAGCAAATTTCTGTTCTGTGTGAGTGATCCATGATGCTTGATCTAAATATTAAACTAAAAGAATAAATTTAGAGTGAAAAGCAGCTCAGTAAGAAATGGGGG
>CM040990.1:10152848-10233420 GCA_022985145.1 Pangasius djambal | reverse complement strand
GTCACTCCTAATTTATCGGCTGCCAGGCGGATTTTTCAGCCTTCTTATGATGTGACTGCAGGAGTGTAACATTACAAAGAGCTTCCCCAAAGGTGATATGCAAATGGCTAATCAGTGCTAGTTAGCCTGTTCAGTGTCATAAACTATGTTACCACCATTATGAATATATTAATACAAATAAGAATGGCTGATGTGAAGATCTCTGTCCCAACACTGTATTTATCAGTCAAAGGAATTTTGAAATTAGGTCATTTACATATATTTTCCTCTTACCTCAAACATAATTGATTAATCAAGAACAAGAGTGTCAGTGGGAATTTTATACTATAGACAGGCTAACACAGTGCACCTAAAGCCCTTCATATGATCCCCGCCTTCCCCTACTTTACGACACTCTTGGTCAAGACCAAAGTTGGCTTCTTTCTTTGCACACTCGAGCTACAAGGTGAAATTAGCTAATGGGAGTCTAAACGATTTAATTTTTGGCCAAGCAATTTCTTTAAGGTCTTTAATATTAATGATGAACGATGAGTTAATGAAGTAAAAGTCACCTAAGGATGAAGCATGACACCTACCTTTCTTCATTTACTCATGACTATTAATCCACTCATCTGTGCACAGGTAATGTGTGGGGGCAGTTTTAATTTCAGCATACACCCTCTAAATGCTGACATGCAATGCTCCAAACATTAGACTTTCAAATCATCAGTGACAGGGCAGAAGGACAGAGTGTCTTTAATTGGTGATAATGTTTTCAGGTCAGCTTTTTAAGTGTCACGTTATATGTACAGTGGATATAAAAAGGTCTACGCACCCCTGTTAAAATGGCAGGTTTTTGCGATGTAAAAAAAATGAAACCAAGATTAATCATGTCAGAAGTTTTTCCACCCTCAGTGTGAAATTACAACGTATAAAAATTAAGTGAAAAACAATCAGAAACATTTTAGGGAAAAATAGGAAAAACAAAAAACTTACAACAACCTGGTTGCATAAGTTTGCACACTCTTTTATAATTGGGGATGTGGCTATGTTCAGAATGAACCAGTCACATCCAGTCTCATGTTCAAAAGTAATTATCATACATTTGACATCAATTAAATTATTCTGATTAAACCCAAATAAAGACTAGCTGTAGGATTTTCTTGACATATTCTTGGTTTCGTCTGACTGCTGAAGCCATGGTCTGCAAAGAGCTGACAAAGCCTGTATAGGTTCTCACTGTTGAAAGGTATCAATCAGGAGAGAGGTACAAAAACTTTCCAAAATATTAGATGTACCTTGGAACACTGTGAAGGCCATCATCAACAAGTAGAGAAAATGGATCACCAAGTGACATCACCAAGAACAGGCGTCCCTCCAAATTTTAGAAAAAAGGACCAGACAAAAACTTACCAGGGAGGCTGCCAAGAGCTGACTGTCTGATGAGACCAATTCCAAAAGGTATAATAATTCCATAATTCCATAATTCCAAAAGGTATGTTTGGTGCAAATAAAAGCACAAAAAGAACACCATACCGACGGTGAAGCATGGTGGTGGCAGCATCATGCTTTAGGGCTGCTTTTCTTCAGCCAGAACTGGGGCTTTTATCAAGGTGGAGGGAATCATGAATAGCTACAAATACGATTTTAGTCGATTTTAGTGCAAAACCTACAGGTGTCTGCTAGTAAGCTGAAGATGAAAAGGAATTTCACCTTTTAGCACGACAATGACTCAAAGCGTACTTCCAAATCAACAAAGGAATGGCTTAACCAAAAGATCAATGTTTTTGAATGGCCTATGTGGGGTGACCTGAAGCAGGCTGTGCACAGGAGATGCCCTCACAATTTGATGGATCTACAATGTTTTTGAAATAAAGAATGAGAAAATATTGCCAAGGCAAGATGTGCCACGCTGATAGACTTAGCCCAAAAAACTGAACGGTGTAATAAAATCAAAAGGTGCTTCAACAATGTATTAGTTTAGGGGTGTGCACACTTATGCAACCAGGTTATTGTAAGTTTTATTATTTTTCCGATTTTTCCCTAAAACGTTTCTGATTGTTTTTCACCTAATTTTCATATGTTGTAATTTCACATTGGGGTGGAAAAAGTTCTGACATGATTAATCTTGGTTTCCTTTTTTTTACATCGCAAAGGCCTGCCATTTTAACAGGGGTGTGTAGACTTTTTATGTCCACTGTAAATGGTCTAACTGAAGGATGGTTGTATTTTATTGTTCGTGTTAACCATATTTCAGTAATTAATTAATACCATTCAGTCACGAGTTGCATTGTTAAACTAAAAATCCTGTTAATCCTGATCGTGCAGACTTGAACAGCAGAATCATTATGTGACCCAAACCTGTGGAGCTGTTGTGTTTCAATTGTTCATTCATCTACTGTTTATGCATCAGTGATGCTGTATCAGTCCGTCCATCTGTCTGTGTGTCTGTCTGTCTTTTTTAAATCCTGCTTGCACAGTTAGTATTTTTGCACCTACCACCAATATTTTTTTAACAAATTTACTTGGTTCTATTTCCCAAAATATAAACAAATTAGTAGCCTAATTGAAACCACTATGGCCAGACAGTTACTAAGGATGTATTAATGAATGAAAGCTGCAAATACCTTACAGTGACACATGTTCATGTTAATGAAAGTACACAAAAGTAAAAAATTTCCTGCTTTCACAGATTTTTAGTTGTGTCCCGTGGGATCGCAGTCCAGATGCACACATCTAGTCTCAACCAGATGCCCTGTGAGCTTTTGGCAAGCTTTCTAAAAGAAAAAAAAATTAATAGTGCATCTCCTATTTGTATCCGTTTAAAATACATTAACTGTTCATTCCAAATAATATTTGTTTTGGTATATCCCTAATCAGGCAACTGTATATCATATTCTTATAATAATAATTGTATAATCTGTCATCATTATTGCCACCATCATTATAAAGTAAACATTAACTCATAATTATGATTATTATATACCAAATCATATTTACACCAATTACATGAATCCTAACAAAACATTTTCAGTGGTCTTGAGGGTGGTTTTGCCCTTAAGGCTTGGCTCGTAAGATGCCTTATTCACAGGTTCTTCAGGGTTTCTGAGCTTCCTAAAAGAATTCTAACTGGTAGAGAAATGTGTTGTGGATATAACCTTTAAGTGCTTTATTTAAGAATGAGATTGAACTTATTTCATTTACATTAAACTCAAAGCATAATCAGGCAATCATTTGGCTGTATCGTAATGCCTAACATCATGCAGGTACAGTCTTTACAGCCATTTAGCAAACATACAGGACAGAATCTCAGAGTGTGTTGATGCAGCATATTTATAGAACCACCCCGTTGTGCTGTGTGTATGGACAGCTGTGGTTCCTCTCACTGCCGATTGATTTCTGCTCCCTGTTCTCCTCAGGTAGTAAACAGCTTTATCTCCAGTACTCACACACTAAAAGCTACATGCATAAGCTCCCTTACCACATTGTCTCTCTGAGAGATGGAACTAAATCTCTACCTGTCGAGAAGGAAAAAGGTAATGATGTCGATTTCCTATATTGCCTCGGCAGCCATGAGACCCCGGAGACCTCATTTAGACCCAGAGATAAACGGCAGCCGGGACACGGGAGGTCGGGTGAAAACAGCAGGCCTGCTGCAGGATGGTTTCATAAAAAGCTACAGTGCTCCTCAGCTGCCATTTACAGCTGTTATTAGCAAGACTGAGGGACCAGAGACAGGTTCTGTCGTGCCAACATATCTCCTGAATAGGGGTAAAGGGAAAAAGCCTCATTAGAGCACACTGAACTGGGCAGTAGGGCACGGGATTTGTGTGACACTCAGCTCTAGCTGTAGGATGTATAATAAAGAACTTCTTATTGCACCGAAGGAGGTGATATTCACAGCTCCTGTGTGCTATAAGAGCAAAGTACAAGTTCAGTGGTACTGTGATTCATCTGCGAGACTTCATTTGCACTTCGTTTTCTGCAGCATTTTAAAATATGCTCCTAATTTCTCAGCCATAACACTGGGGTGCTTGCCTTTCTGAATTTGCATCACTGGACTCAGCAACATTGGCTTATTAAAAAAGGATGTGTCTATTGTTTTCTGGTCTCAGAATAGCCTGCAGTCAGAGCAGTGACGAGAGATGCAGTAGTCAGAATTTGGTGAATCATTCACAAACGTGATGAGAAGAAAAAGGCAAAAGGAAACGGAAGGAAAGTAGTTAGACATAACTCATATAATATCTGTGTGTGTGTGTGTGTGTGTGTGTGTGTGTGTGTGTGTGTGTTTGCACTACAGGACTGATGTATTTTTTAATCACTTTTACCACTTATGTGTGCTTTAGATTGTAACATTAACGAAAGATTTAGCTGTCCGTGTTTTTTTAACCACTTACACTCCTTTAGATTTCCTAACTCTAAGGCATAATCCAGTAACTACATAGACAGCAATGCATTATAATTAAGCTAACATTATATGATGAGTGAGGAGCGAGGTGAATGTTTCCAGGTGAATGATACATAAAGGTACAGCAGATGTACCACCCCAGCAACAATGAAAAGTGCTTTTTTTTTTTTTTTTTTTTGAAGGTTGAAAAAAATATCGACTGGTCTTTTTCCAGTTTTTCCAACTGCCTGTTTTTGAGCCTGTGCCCACTGTAGCCTCTGATTCCTGTTCTTGGCCTGTTCAGGAGTGGAACCTGTTGTGGTCTTCTGCTGTTATAGCCCATCCACGTGAAGGTTTGACACGTTGTGCACGTTGTGTTCTGAGATGCTTTTCTGCTCACCATGGTTGTAAAGAGATACAGTAGCCTTCCTTTAAGCTTGAACCAGTCTGGCTTCTTCTCCTCTAACCTCTTTCATCTTACACTGGAATTTTCAACATTTCTTCTTCATCACCCATACGTTGCTAAAATCAGCCCCAAAATCATCCTGCCTTCATCATGCTCTTTATCCATCCTTCCAGCCCTTTCCACCACTCTGTATTCACCTACAGCATGTGACATCATGCATAAAAGCTCACATTGACAGCAGTCATGAACATCATGTATGACCTTCGGAAAAGAAGAAAAATACACATGCATGTCTTATTCGTCAACTAGCAAAGCTCCACTGAGGGGGATAGGATTGATTTTATCCTGCTACCCTTCCTCCATGGAAGTTGTCTTTCTGTGTCAGCTACAGGTTTGGAAACCTGCATGGTTTTAAATATTTAAGAATGTATATCGATTGTAAATTTGATTTCCTTGAGAAGCTAAGCAGCGAGTGCTCTTAAAGCAGACACTTAGGAGTCAGTCGAAATGTTTTAAAGATGACCTGTAAGCCTTATGATATTTATTATGGTGCTCACTCTGACATGAAGAGTAAGAACACGGTCTTTAGATTAGCAATGTGACTGGCAGGTAAAGCCACTGAGAAGCAACAGACACCGAATGATAAACTGCTTGCTAAACCTGTAGTGAGGCTAGCAAAGAATACTGTAGCTGCTGCCACTCATCCACTTAACAGTCTTGTCTGAAAGTTGGCTTGGTTGACATGTCTTTCATTCTTTGTGTGATAAAACTTCAATAAAATGGAGTACATGAAATATTTTTTCCCCAATGCTAACTTTTTATGCTTTCTATAATTTATGGTGTCTTTTACGATCCATCTTTAGTGTGTTATAAGACCAAAGATACATTTTTCACATTTATGAACAATAAACTAGAAATTGAATTGACTATTAAAAAAAACAAAAAACAAATTAAAAAACAAACAAACAAACAAACAAAAAACAATAAAATAAACTGACTGCAAAAAATTAAATACTGCAACTGGTACTTAGTCTCAGAGAGACTATGTTAAATTACAGTGTACGTACGAAATCTCCATAGCCTCAGGTTTCTCAGGTCTTTTTTTAGTCCCCATCAAGGGAAAAAAATAATCAGGATGAGTCTGTTTTCCTTTTTCATCAGTTTTCAGTGCATCTAGGCCAGGCAGCTGGCGTATATCTCTTCCAACTGTGCCTAAAACCTCCAAATGCACAAATGAGCTCAGCACGGTAATGATTATTAGGATACATCACTCTGTGGGATGTTCTAAGGTAATTTAGCACCAGATTAAGTAGAGGAAAGAAGACAACAGGAGGAGGGACAGCACCATTACTCCACTTGTAACCTCTGTACTGTTGCATGCTTCCTCATGAACTCATTGTTTTCCCGCTGTCTGTGTGTGTGTGTGTGTGCGTGCGCGTGCGCGTGCGCGTGCATGTGTGTGGAGTCTAGCACGTACTTTGGGTTCAAATGTGTTGCAAGAACAGAGTGGCTCCTTGAAACTATCCTGTGGGATTCAGTGTGGTGTTTAATGTGTGTGTCTCTGGAGATGAAGATTCATTGCTTTAATAAGAACAGTCTCAGAGAGGGAAGAGAGGAGCTAGAGCAGCGTGTGACAGAGCTAAGAAGAGGGGAAAAGGGAGAGGATTGTCTTTAATGATGGAAGGGGGCATAGTCCTTTCTCTGACCCTTTGTTCCAATCTCATCCTTGCCTCCATCTCTTTTTTAAGTGTGTCTCTGGTGGACATGCCATCTGTTGCTGCCACCATGACATGCTAATATTACTGTGATACATGAGTGCATGCAGATCTCTGGTGTGTGTGTGTGTGTGTGTGTGTGTGTGTGTGTGTGTGTGTGTGTGTGTGCGCACTGTAAAGAGAGAAATATGGTAGAGACGATGTATCATGTGAAAAGTAGAGCAGCCGCAATAAGTATGTGTGCGCCCAATCAAAAATAAGTGCATTAATGATGGAACAGATTTAAGACATCATGTGTGCACGTCATGTTCTGTGTTCCTGTGACGTATTAATGAAGTTCTTCTTATGTGGCGACATTCACATGGGCTTGGTTGTGATCGTCCAGCATACATGATGTAGTGGTGCTACATGTGTCACTGACGACACTTAGAGAGAAGAGTGATGAATGTCAGCGTGCAGAAAGAACTGGGTCAAAGATTAAAAAGGTTTTCAAAACAGCAGAAAAAAAGAAATATTCCTAAAAAAAAATATGAGAGATGATTTGGATTGTTCTTCAATTGTTTTTGAAACCTGTGATGTTAGAATTGTAATGTGGACTGTGATTGTTACTCTCTGGAGAACCTGGAGGAAACCAACATGGACACAGGGAGAACATGGCATATTCACCCAATATTTCTCTTTATTAGATTGTTTTATTATTAAATTAAATTGATTATTAAATCTATTTCTAGATCTTTTTACTCGTTTCAATCTTGAAATTGTACAATGAGACAATTTTAAGTTTGAATTGAATACATATGTCCAGAAATAGACTTAATGATCTTATATTTGTTATATAATAATCTCATAATGAGAAATATTAGATAACCTTTAATAACTCAATTGATATGGTTTTTACCTTGTGAACACCTTTATGCCACAACTAACAAAAAAAACCTGGAATAATAATATACCATATTTTGAATATTAATCGTTTTCTGTTAAATTGTGTATAAAAGTGTTTTATACAGGAAAAAAAGACATGTCTTGTCTTTGACCTACTGGCACACTGAGGAAGAAAAGGTTATCAACTGGGGTTTTACTTGTCACTAAGGTAGCCCTCAAGGGTATGTCTTTTGAAACTTTGGTTAGTGGAACAACATTAAAGAACTTAAATGTACATTAAGGACTGTTGTTGAATGATTAATGTACATTTCTGTACCTACACAGTACATTTATTTCTGACCCTTTATGTTAGCATCATGAGTCTAGGTAGATAATTATGCTACTACTACTACTACTACTACTAATAATAATAATCATCATCACCATGATCATTTATTCAATGCAAACACAATAAAATGTTAATCGTTGATAAACAGTCCTATCCTATTTAAAACACCAGAGGGAAGCTGTACATCTTGCTATCCATGAAGAGACCCTTCAGCTCCGACGTGCACATAATTTAGCTTGCTGATTTGGCAAAAGATATTTTTTGAACAGCTGAACTGTCCTAAAGACAGAATCTGCCGGTTTCTATCTTTAGGGCAGTTCAGCTGTTCAGGAAACATCTTTTGCCAAATCGGCAAGCTAGATCATGCAGGCATCAGGCTTTAAGGATCTCTCCGTGGACACACAGCTGTGTAGCATCCCTTTGGGTGAGATGTACTCCGTCACCCTCAGACTGAAAATAGGCCATTGATTACCACGTCTGCACCACAGAGCAGGGCAAACAGAGGGTATTATACCCAGTGTTCTTTTTGCCAGAACATTTTTCTGACTTTTGTCAGGTCACCATGCCCAAAGTCATAAAATATTATTATGTTCTATGCAATAATGCTGGTTCCATTCATCTCTTGGCTATGTCAGATTGTTCCCATCTCTCCACCTACTCAAGATGTGTGTGTGTGTGTGTGTGTGTGTGTGTGTGTGTGTGTGTGTGTGGGATTAAGGATTACGGGCTAGAGCTGGATTACCAGAGTTCACAACTGTCTGCTCCTCTCAGAGGATGATGCAGATTTTATTAGTGACCCTGCTCTTGGTCACATCATGACAACCTCTGATTTTGAAAGATTTGTGTGACTGAAGCATCTTCTTCCTGATGTTGCAGTCATGTGATATATTGGGCAAATTTTGGTACGCTGAGGTGATAATAAACATTAGGAAATGGTGACTCAAATTAGCTTCCCAACATTTTCAATGATCAATATGCTATAGAGTATACTGTATGGATGCATTGAGATGTGGACTGTAGGTTCAATGCAGTGGTGGCTGGTTGTGACATTGGATGGGAGGGCTGCAATCTAATGTCTATCAGTAGCTCCACAATGAAACTATTAGGGCTGAGTAATGAATTATATCACAACGTCTCATCAATGGTATAATAAGAATGATGTGGTGCTGTTGCGCATGGTTCCACAAAAGTCCAAAATAATCCTCCTTTAGACCTTTGTTACCAGCAAATCTGATGTGGAAATCTTATATTGATGTCGTTTTATCTTTGAAAGACATGGGGCTTAGCCTTACTAGCACACTTATAGCATCCTCCCCTGGTTGAATGACAAGATTTATTGAAATGACATATTTTGTTTTCTCTTCCTGCATGGCATAGGTAGATGCTGTCATGCCATTTGGGTGCCTTGCCCTACGAGATGGGAGGACGTACCACAGCCTGTCAGACATCACCGATAAATATGAGATTGGGCAGGTCCTAAAGGCGTGAGTGTCAAATCTTCAAATATCTATGCATGGCAACCTCACCCTTACAGTCTAATGACCTCACGATAGTGAAGGATCTTCATTACCACCCCTTAATTGGCATTGACATCTTCTTTGGTAGATATGAATGATAAATTTAGATAAGGCCATGCTATGTCCTGTACAGTGGATAGAAAATGAACGCATCCCCTTTAACTATTTTCACATTTAGTTGACCTATACGTTGGAATTAAAATAGAATAAATCAATATTTAATCTACACACAACACAATGTCAGAGTGAAAAGCTAGCAATAGAAAATTCTAACATTATTTAAAAATGAGCAACTACAGTATCTTGGTTTGATAAGTATATACCCCCTTTACTATAACATCCCTTATACAACCTCAGGAATATCCATATTCCTGGTTAGTCCATATGTCAAGGTCAGATAGTCACTTAATTTTCACACCTGTGAGGAATGACAGCAATTAACTTGATAGCTTGAATAAAAACAACTGTTTACTATGGCCCCTTAATTTGCAAGTGCAGATCCACACAAAGGATGCACTATGGGCTCCAAAGACCTCCCAAAACAACTAAGAAGTGGAAAGTACATGGCACCACCCACAGTCTGCCATAATCTGGGTGTCAAAACTAGATGACCAGGAGAGAAGACACTTGGTCAGAGATACCACCAGGACCCCAATGGCAACCGTGAAAGTCCTACAGGGTTTTATGGCCAACAGAAGAAAACGTGTATCACACAATAATATTAAACGTATTGCATTCATCTGGTCTATATGAGAGGGTGACAAGAAGAAAGCCATTTCTTGGAAAGGTCCATTTGGATTCCTGTATGAATTTTGCACAAAGACACCTGAAAGATGAAGGTTTTGTGGTCATATGAAGGGAAAGTAGAAATGTTGGCATGAATTTAGGGATACATTTAAAATTTTAATTTTATATTTGGATTTCTGTAAAATTACTTTGTGACAATGTCCGTTAAAAGCACTATTATGAATAAAATTGAATTGATTTCCAAACGTTATGTTTGGTGAAAACCCAACCTTGGTCCTCACCAAAAAATGTTGGTCCTCACCAAAAAATGTTGTGGGGTTCTGCAGAGACAGAGTCAAGATTGAGGGGAGGAAGGATGGAGAAGAACCTCATGAAATCTGCAAACTGTCTAAAAATGGGTCGGAAAGTCATATTCCAACAGGACAATGACCCCAAGCATATGGCCAAAGCTTGCTAGGAAAAAGATGGATGTTCAAGAGTGGCCTGATCAAAGCCCTGACCTAAATCCTATTGAAAATCTATGGAATGACATGAAGGTTGCTGTCCAGTGAAAACAACTAACCTCTACCAGCTTGAACAGTTCTGCAAAGAGTGGGGGAAGATCTCCAAATCCAAGTGTGCCAACCTTGTGGAGAGCTACCCAAAAAGACTGGTAGAAGTAGTTGCTGCCAAAGGTGCCTCTACGACGTACTGTGTATACTTAAGAAATGAGGAAATTTCAGTTAGATGTCAATTAAATGCTCTCTTTTTTCAAATTACATTGAATACACTGCATTCATGTGGTATGCTGTGGTAAGTTTACAGAACCTTACACATCAATGTAATCATTTTAAAAGGTGGTGTATTCATTTTCTTGCCACTCTATATCATGTATAAGAGCACCTTGCCACAGATGGTAGTGAAGTACACATGCTACTATTTTCTTTGCAGGAAGGAGTTTTGCGAGCTGTGCCTGGTAAAGGAACGGCAGACAGACAAGGTCTATGTGTGCAAGAAATTCCTCAAGAAAGATGGCAAAAAAGTGCGGAAGGCTGCCAAGAATGAGATCATGATCCTGAAAATGTATGGGATAATTCAAAACGTCAGCAGCAGGTGATGGGTCTGGGGCTGAGAGAAATAGGAAGAGACAAATAGAGAAGGAGAGAGGCAGAGTCAGAAAGAGAGTGAGACACAGATTGACAGATGGAGGAGGAAAAACAAAGGGGCCAATTCGTAGACAGTGAGACAGACAGAGATGGTGAGAAAAGAGAAAAATTGAGAATTTATATGGAGAGATACATAAAAAGAAATAGAAAGAATCAGCTCAAACAATAAAAGGCAGAGCAAGAGGGAGAAAGAGAGAAAGATGTGGGAATCAAGAGAAAGAAACAGGCCACTTCCTCCGTTCCAAGCCCAGTAGGTTGCTATATTTAAAGCAACTCTTCTTACTAGTTAGAAAATAGAACAACTATTTACTGTGACCTTTTCTTCTCAGGGTCAACCACCCAAACATTCTGAAGCTGATAGATGCGTTTGAGACCAGGAAAGAGTTTTACATCATCCAAGAACTGTGAGTCTGGCATCTATGTAGCACCAATCCCATATATCATGCAGAATCTGGGATTAATTCTCATCAGTCTAGTATTAAAAAGACCTGTCTCATGCTATCAGTTGCATAAGGATTACACTGTACACTTTAAACAGCATACTTTTGCTAAGTCAAATGATGTCATTAATCAGATTCAAGCAACTTATCTGTCTTATTGACGGATTAGTAACAGTTTAGTTAGGTATAGTTAAAATATAAGACAGATGGATGCAGATGGTCCTAATATAATGCTATAAACATTAATCTCTGCTAGAGTAAATGTCTGTCCACTGATGGAATGATAGTACAGTACATTATGTCTTACCAAGTGTGTATATGTCTCAGGGCCACAGGTGGGGATGTGTTTGATTGGATCCTGGATCAAGGGAACTACACAGAAAGGGATGCTGCCAACGTAATCCGGCAGGTCCTAGAGGCAGTGGCTTACCTTCACTCCCTCAACATAGTTCACAGGAACTTAAAGGTGGGAGATACATTTGCATATCACCTTCTGTTCTTACTACCATTTACTACCAGATTTGCAATATTATAGAATCTTGCAAGGCTTTAATGAGTGCTCAATAACTTTATCATTAGTTTAAAATGATGCTGTCGTAAACCTGCAGCTATGGGAGGATGTGATACATTAGTTGTGTAGAGGAGCTTTTGTGTGCTGTGCTGTGTGTGTGTGTGTGTAAGGGCAGAGAAAGGGAGAGAGAGAGAGAGAGAGATTAACCCAATCACTGCAGGGTATCAGAAACAGTAATCAGAGATATTACCCAAGCTCATAGCCGTGCTTGACTCATAAAATTGTACAACCATGATATAACAGATGGCCCCTTATGGTTAGTGTTAATGTGCAAAATGTAACTGACTGAAATAAATAGTATTATAGTCCATAATGACTCTCATTTATCCCTCAGTAGTCAGTCCCATCGTCCTCTGTTGAAGAGCTCAACATGTGTTTCTAGTGCCCTCTAGTGCTCCAACACAGCTCCTGTAACATCTGCTTTGGATGTGCTTACTTACTGAATGCCTATCTAAAAACTCCCAGATAGGAGATAGTGCAGTATGGTTTAGGAATTTTTCTTTCCTTTCATCTAGTAGACCCCAGTTATCAAGCAGAAGAAAGGAATTCAGTGCTTGAGACTTGCTCCTAATTCACACCTTCTTCTATTGTGATAATGAATGTTATCATTTCTTTGGTAAATCGTCAGCTATTTTCTTTGTGTCCTTATGTTTTGTGTGTTTTTCAGCTGGAAAATTTGATGTACTACACAGAGAATAACCACAATAAAGTAGTCCTTCGTGATTTCTATCTCTCCCGGTTTGAGAACGGCTCCATCACCGAACCCTGTGGAACGCCGGAGTATCTGGGTATCTACATAAACCAGCAGATGATCGCTGGATGTGATACTGGACGTCTGAATATATTCTATGTTTATCTTCATGGCTGTGTTTTTCTTTGCTTTCAGCCCCAGAGGTGGTGGCTCGACATCGGTATGGAAGGCCCGTGGATTGCTGGGCCATTGGGGTGATCATGTACATGCTGTAAGCTTGCATTATACACCGCAGACCGAATGTAATGTCATTATAAGCCTTGCTTTTCCATTAGTTGATTACAGTCCCCAGTATTTCAGAGTAATTGCCAAACTATCTTTGATACATATTATTATATAGATTTGAATACACATGTAACATGACAATTCAACAAACTCATTGTCAGGCTGTCGGGAAATCCTCCCTTCTATGATGAGACAGAAGAGGAGAACACAGACATGCACAATCGTATTATCTTCTGCCGGATTGTTGCTGGAGACTATGAGTTTGACTCGCCTTACTGGGATGATATATCACCTGCAGGTGTGCAAAAAAGAGACTGTTCTGTATAACCTACTGCAGTATGAAAACAATTCAGATAATTTCACTTTTCCTGCTTTTACAGCTAAAGAGCTGGTGTGTAGGCTGATGGAGGTTGACCAGATGCTACGGATTACAGCACAAGATGCCCTGTGGCACGAGTGGTAAGCTGCATATAAAGTAACTAACATATGGATAATTTATTCGCATTTACTCTTACAGAGCTCTCTTTTGCATCACATTATTATGTGAAATTGACAGGATTGCTGGAAATGGAGCCTCAGAAAAAAACCTGAAGGATGGAGTGTGTGCACAGTTCGAGAAGAACTTTGCAAAAGCCAAGTGGAGGGTAAGATCATAAATCAGCCTCTGTCGCCTCTACTGAATTTGATGTTGTACACTGTCCTTGTGAATGAAGTGTAAAAAATACTTATATATATAGATGACAAGGACAGTTTTGATGAGGATGTGCATGACAGAATTACTGGTGATTCATATGAGACATATTTTCCTTTCCCCTCGCATGGGATACCCAGGAGCTGAAGGTACTGTTTTTCTCTGTCAAACAGGAAGGAGGCACTGACTCTTTTCTCTGCCATGACAATCAGACTTGAGCACTCATATCTCCTCAAGCAAAACACATTATACAAAGAGCGATAACTGCAATTACAACGGCTTTCTGACACCTGTCACTGTGAGGAAATATGCAGTTCAAGTCTGATTGCTGAAAAGAGTCTTTATCTGTTCAAGCCTCCCTCTGTCTGGACACCAATAAATGGCAAGCCTGTCACTGCCCAGCTACTCCCATATGCCTCCAATCATATGCAGTCCAGCTCTATACCCACACTGAGTTCTCCTAAGCCCTCCACTATCACAGACGAAACACCTAACTAAAGTTTCATTGAAGTGTCACGTGTATGTGTGAGGCGCTATCATATGTCTGTGTGTCTGTCCTATAAGAGAAACAGCAGCAGGTTGAGGGACAGAGGAATGAAGAGAGGGTCATTGTATCACTACATGATTAACTGTGTCCCTGATCCATTGGTCTATTCTAGTCCACCTTGTGCTACTACCAAACTTCAATATTTACTATAATCAGATGAAACATTTTCTTGCGCTTTTCACAAAATAGCATCAACAATAATAAGACTGTTAAAAGCAAAACTTGGACTTTACCTCTGACATCAGTGACTATTTAAGTAGTTCAGTGATGAAGGGTGTTTTCACACTTGAATAGGATCCATTTTTCCATTTTCCCAAGGATACATTTTGTTTGTTTTCACAATGTTTTTTTTTTTTTTTTTGCCTTTTATGGTTTTTTTTTTTTTTTATGTTTCCTCAATGTCATGATTCTGATTTGGGTGAAGCCTTTTGGAACAATGTCCAAAAAAGATTCAGTATTTTTATGATCTGTAGTTGCTTGTGTTTGAACAATTTCTTCATTCCAAATAACAAGAAGATACTCTTTCCTCTGCAGTCCACACAAATAGCCTTTCCTTGCTATTTTCAAATGGGAAATAACATGACACGTTAAAACAATCAAGCCCCACTGGAAAGCCTTCATATATGAATTCTACTTATTTTCTTTCCAGACAGTCAGGGCATTTCCTTACAAACTAGTGGAGTTTTCCCATTTGCTCATTTGTTGGCCAAGTACTAATAGCATAGTCATAACCTATTGACCATGACCTCACATGTGAAGCCTATAAAAGGCCCCCACCACTTCATGCTACTGCTCTTTCCCATTCTCATCTTGTCAATGAGTTGAGGAAGTAGCTTCAAAGTACTGTGTACAGTGCTCTCATCCTCTTTTTTGCTGATCTTGTTATTGTTAAATCTGCCCCGTCATATAAAGTGGGTTGATGCATATGTGGATTGCAGTAATTCTACTATTTGACTTATTACTGTTTTTGTCATGATTGACTGTCACTGAACAAGATGTGTGCCAAGATGTTTGTTCTGCCATGCCCCGATGATTTGTTGGGGACCTGAAAAGTTATGACAGGCACTTACAGAGCCTTGCCCTATCTACAGGATATTGCCATTAGCGATGCATGGCACACACCTTGCAACTAAGGAAATACCGCTGGCTATGCAACAACTTCCTCCAGATGCAGCTGCAGCCACCGCAAAAGTGAAATGAGTAGTAAATATGGCAGCAGAGCCTGAATAAAAGTGTTGAGCTGGTAATCAGCATGGGTCAGCCTGAGCCAAGTACAAGAGCTGTTAGCTGTCAGCAGTGTAACAGCGCACTGAAGTGCAGAGCTCAGGGAAGCTTAGTAGCCTACAGCTGCCTTGCATACAGAGACACACCCTGAAGTGCTTTCAGTGGCTGCATCTCATTCTCTGAGCTTGAGTGCTGATAGTCTGCCCCAGGAGTGGCTTATGATCAGAGTGGAATATAGAGTTTTGGCACAGAAACATGCATTGTAGGCTGACATTAAGGCTGCTTTTGTGAAACTGAAGTTAGATCTTCCACTCAAATCTGACTGAATGCTTAACATTGATAGTTATAGTTATAGCTTGTGGTATAGTCATCCAATGAAGGACTGAACTGTCCCACAATATAACTGTATTAAAGAGGCCCTTTGTGTACTCAAAAGCACACTGAAACTGCAACCTGACAAAAATAGTACTCATACTGGCTGCAATGGCAGACGGAGAAGCAATATGAGATTAATATCTCCATTATAGACTCATGTGGTACCCGTGTCTGCCACCTCTAAAGTTCAAAATCTTATGTCTGTTCAGCCAATTCAGTTAATTGATATGTTCAGTTGAATGGTCTGCCCAAATGTACAGCCTGCATCTGCAACACTACTACCGCATGCATGCCAGGATGCTGGAAATATCTGGCTCAGACCAAATGGGACTCATTGAACTCAGTGCATGGCAGTGGCCAATACCGATTCATTCACCTTAGTGACTTGCTAAAATGATGTTTGCAAGTCTTTTGCAAGTAGAACAGATCTAGCCATCACACTATTCACATGGAGAAACCACAAAAGCAGATGAAATGAGTTACTAAACCCAGAACAATTTTTTAAAAATGTAGGCATATAGGCATTGTATCTGAAGACACATAGTTGCTTAGCTCAATATTGTCCACCATCACCAAACACAAGTGGCTTATGTGATTAATACTGCTGTTTTTTAATGGTCATCATTATGGTGAGATGAGTTGGTAAATTAAATGAGCTATGTTTGGTGACAAATATGTCATGCTGTGGCTGAACCCAGCCAAAGATAATGACACCACAGTGTATCAAAAAACATAATAACCATAATAATAAAATGTGCCCAGGCCAGCCCTGTGTTCACTGGGGGCTTTCAAGCACTATCTGGAAGTGACTGACCAGCAGTTTGTAAAGACAAGTTAGCCGATTAGGTAAAGGAAGTGATTGCACAGGCATACTTGAATGCAGGTCAGCTGGTGCCTTCTTCCATTAAATGTCAATTGAATCGAGCTATGACTGCCTCATGGGAGGTTCCTTTTGGACAGTTCACCATTGACCTTCACCAGATTTTACATACTGAATTTTGCTTTGTCACAACCTGTGCTGTGTGGTGAGTTTGAGTGATACTCACAACCGATAAAATACAATATTAAGGAGATGACATTGCTATTACCTTCTTAGCAAGGAAACAAACAATCAGAAAAACTCCACTAGTTCTGAAGGAAACCGCCCTGTTGGTCCTCCAGTCAGTTGTAAATCCACAGTTTGAGTGAAAAAATCTCAAGTGTGAAAACACCCAGAATGTATTCCAGGTTGACTTTTTTTGTTGAATAAAAGCTGCCTATTCCTTATTTTCTTGCTCTGTTTTTCAGAAAGCAATTAGAGTCACTACATTTATGCAGCGTCTTCGGGCCTCAGAGATGGGCTCTACAGAAGTGGCAACAGAGGGACAGAGGGGTGTCCAGGCTGATGGAGGAGGAAGTGAAGGAGTCCCCACTGACTCGGGGGGAGATTCATCTGTGAGCATGTCCAACGAGGTAATGGCGGAAAACACACCAGTTGAGGATCAAGTGAGAAAAGTGCAAGAGGAGAAAGAGACACTAGTTACAAATTCACTCTCTGAAATGTCAAAGCCACTGGCACAAACAGACTCCTCAACCCAGACACAAGTGGAGGAGCAGGACAAGGTGGTTGAGAAGAAGGCGATTGTGGATGGCTCTCAGAAAATGGCAGCTGTTTTGGGGCAAGAAAAAACAGAGGCATGCCAGGAACCCACCTCCAGTATATACACAAAATCCTCTGAATGCCAAAGAAACAAAATTTCCCCAGAGAAAGAAGCCACAGACAAGAAAGTAACACCTGATACCCCAAACCGCCGCAGAATGGCTGCTAACTTGTCTCTGGATCATGGGTTAGGGCATGGTCCCAAGACTAGCAGTCCAGCTGTTGAGAAGAAACAGGCAGTAGCAAATGAGGAGAAGGCAGAGGCAGCAAGTAAGCAGGAAAATTCCCCTGGTAGCTGGTGTCAGACCCAGCTTCCAGAGATGGTAGCAGAGGGGCAGGTAGGTGCTGGGACTATAGGAGAGAGTAGTCCCGGAGGCAGAGAGAGGGAAGGAGGCAGAAGAGACAAGTCAGGAAGGCATGAGCACAATTTGTATGCTGGTATAGATTCTTCAAGTTTGGGCCGTAAGAAGACTGTGTATGTTCAAGAACAGAGAGATACAAGCCATGGTGCTGCTTGTAGGATTCCATATTGTTCTCCTTACTCTTTTAGCGGTGGGGCAGCATACGATGATCTACAAGGAGGGGATGCCAATGCTGACTGGCAAATGGACAGTGTGATTGAACAGATAGAAAAGCAAATGGCGGCTGTACTTGAGAAGATTGAAGGCGATATGCCCTCCTTACTGGAGCAGATCAAGGACTGTCCTGAGAGTTTGCCACGAGCAAAAAGCGCTCACTCTTCTCCTTCATTTCGTCATCGCTCCTACCAAGATCGTTCTACTCCACCACCTCTTCCTACCACCCCACGGCCACCCATGCCCTCTCTACCACACCTCACCATTCCCCCACCGTCCTACCCACCTCCAAACCCACCCATTCAAACCCAAAGTCACAACCAACTGGCCACTGAGCAGGATGAGCGAGACGGACAAAGGGGTACTGCGAGACTGAGCCAGTCACCGAGAGGAGGGGTGTCAGGCAAAGGCTTATGAAGCTTATGTGAGCAAAAGTAAATTGTAAGAAAAACTAAGAACAAATCTAAGAACAAGTCATGGAGAACAAGTCAAAGTAGCAGATTTGAAGCTGTACAAAGATTTTTAAAATGTAAATTATAGAGTAGCTGTGCTCCTCTTTGCTTTTAGTTAAGAAGAGTCATGACCAGCTGCATTTGTGCAGAAGATGGTTTCTAGCAGAAAAGCACAATTACATGCTCGAGGCTTTGGGGACTGTTATGAACACAAAATTATAGAGTAACATCCCCGTATGTGCATTTTCAGACATAGCTTATATACACCACATAACAATGGAACGTGAGATGAGACTCCTGCCTGAAATACCTGTAAATATGTCTATTTGGCATTATAATATTTTAGAGAGCACTCATATTTTCCATGAGTAATTTCATAACCATAATCCAGTACTCTTTGTCTAAGCAAAGAAGAAAGGGTGTTTAGCTTGTGCACAACACTCTTTTAGACATGTACAGTGTAGAATAAAGTTCAGCCTAAAAGAAAACGTGGGTATATATTCTTAATAATGTTAATGGTCATTGTTTATATGAGTTCCTTTAGCTATAATAGTTGGGTTAGTGCACCACTGCCATCAGCTGCCATTCATGCACACAGCATTCCCACTGAAATACAGCACACTGGGGCAACAGCCTGGGAAGAATACTATTTTGGAGAACTAGTTTCAGGAATACATGTTTGCAATATCATCTGAAGAAGCTATTTTCATTTATTCTTATTCTGTACAGTTCATCCTGTACATACTGTTTCTGCATGTCTTTCTAATCTAAGTTTATGTTTGTCCCAATTGATAGCGACTTAGGGAGGCTAAGACATTTCCCTTCTCCTGATTGACTGATTGTGATACTTCTTCATCCTACATGTGGACGACGATTTCTTTCTCTCTTTTGTTATTACATATATATTAACAATTTTATCAAATGTATAGTTATTAAAAACACCTTCCCAAAATGTAAAAAAAAAAAAATTGACATTTTCAAATGTAACAGCCTTACTTCTGTGCTCTGGTTCCTCTTTTCAAATATTTTGTCATAGTGATGTGAATATTCTTCCAAAGTACTTTTGCACTCTCTCTGCAAAGATTTCAATAAAATCTAGATGGTATCACATTGTGAGTACTTTGTGTGTTTGTTGTGGCTTGACATTTTGCAGCTGCAGGTTTTAATTCGCTTTTCAAAATTTCTAGATCATTTGAACACTTAAGTACTGTTCAGTTTAACACTGATTCTTATTATTATTAAAAGTGAAACATTTCTAAGAATCCTTTTTCATTTGACATGTTATGTGCTTGATTCAAGTTCTTTAATAGACAGGAATATTATTCTTAAAAATCAGGTGTATATTACAGAGCTTAGGTTCAGGTCAGTCACAAGGAAAACAGAGTTTTAATCCCAGTGACGTTTGCTGTGTATCTTCCCTGCATGGATACTTTTGAGACAGAGCTTTCAGAGGCATGTAAATTTAGTTTTGTGTGTATATATATACATAAGCCTTTTTTTGTGCTCATATCTGAATTATGATAGGACATACTAGGTATTTTGGGTGGCATGGTGTTTGGCATTGCCGCCTCCAGGTCCAGGGTCGCCGGTTCGATCTTGAGTTTGGGCTACAATCTGCATGGAGTTTCGAATGTTCTCCCTAAGTCTGTGTGGGTTTCCTCTTTTCCTTCCAAAAACATGCCAGTAGGTGGACCTGCTATGCAAAATTGCCCTATATGTGAGCGTGTTAAAAGTTTGTGCATGGTGCCCTGTGACGGACTGGCATCCCATTCAGGGTGTCACTGCTTCGTGCAATCGGGATACTCTTTGGATCTACTATGACCCTGACCAGGATAAAGGGGTTACTGAAGATGAACTACTGAACACTATATGTTATGAAGTAAACATATAGTGAGGGTTAATTGTACAACACAATACCTTTGCCTAAAGTGCCAAAAAAAAAAACAAACAAAAAAAAACAATTACATATAATTTAATAAGAACTAATCTTATCTTAATCCATAATCATGCTAAAAAGTGGTAAAAGCATACTTGTTAAATAACTTTTTTTATAACCAAATATGCAATAATTATACACGTGATAATAAAACCGGAAGTACAACTAAGTGCAAAAGTGCGTCATATTTTGTAGGTGAAAAAAGGAAAATGTACACTTTCACAATTTATCTACAACAATTATTAGAAATTACTTTACAGGAAACTTACCTTACACTAAATGTCATGTTAAATTACATTTTGTTGTCTTTTTCATTTTGTTTTAAAGGTGCTCAAAAGAATTTGGCACTCAATTCCAAGTGAAACGCCTCAGAAGTGTTTGCGTACTGCGTTTCCCGCCATGCACAGCGGATAAAAACTATGGGCGAGTTCACTTTCAGATTGGCGGGGGCGCTTACTAGGAATGCAAACTAATGTATAAAGTTTTTAAGAGAGTATAATACAAATAGCTATGATTTTTGTAAATATTAATGTCATAACAGTGTTGGTGCATCAGTATAAGCGACTTCGGCTTCTAATGTTAAGGAAATATTAATTTATATTTCACGGATCCATCCCATTCTTGAGCGGTGGACCGTTCTCGACTCAAACTCTGCACATGTTGCTGCTCGGCTGCTGAACAACTGGCGAACAGAGCTCGCGCTGAGAGTGAGCGGTAACGGTACAGTCGGTAGCCGGTCAGGCGTCGGTTCATCTTCTGCACAGATTTAATATCAAGGAGCTCTCGCCACTTCGAGAAACAGGCAGTTACATAAACAGTTTGACTAGTCGTTTTGTTTTGTTTTGTTTTTTTCCCTGAGAAATATTCGTGTATTCAGTAGCGTGGAAAGGCCTGGGTAATATCGGATGTGGTGAGTTCTGCATACTTATGTGCCTAGCTAATGCTAGCTACCTAGCTAGCTAACGCTTCTATAAGAATAGATTGTTGCAGCTTGCTAGCTAGCCGCACTCAGCCGCTTGAGCAGCTAGTTGGCTCTTTTGAAAGCCAGCCGCCTGTTGTTGTAAGCCAGTGCATTTTATGTGTCCTTAAATGAACCAGAATGGAGCGGTTATAAGTTCGTATTTCAAAGCTGACATACGCAATAACATATGGTTCAGTGAGAATGTCTTTCGGAATAACCCACAAGTTGGAGAGGCTCGTTAGCTAAGCGCGCTAACAAGCGTCTTTTTTTTGGCTTTATGTGGAACCAGTTACACCAAAGCGCAGCTCGGTAGCTAACAAGCTAATGCATGCTTTGCTTTTCTTGTTCGGCGCATATCGTTTAGCTGGTTAGCTTTCTTGATTACTTAGCCAAAGAACAGTTATTAGCTGACCAGCCACCGGTTCATTTAAGATGCCATAACATTTACAGGAGTTGGGAATAACTCGAAGAGAGGAACATGACTGAAATGAGCAAGTTTGAGCTTGCTCTTAGTTGGGCTACTTGGATAAGCTGGTCACTGAGCTGCATGGGGTGGCTGGTGGTAGCACTAGTGCTTTAAATCGTGGGGATTGTAAGCTAACGGTCTCGCAGATGCTGGAAGCTAGCGGTCTGCTCTTCATCTGTGTCACATCATCATGTAACTGAGGTCGTGAGCTCAACCCTAATCTTAATTCAGGGAGCAGATCACATTCAGTAATGCCCATGGAGTGCAGGTGTCGTGGAAAAGCTGAGCAGAGCAGTGATGCTCACTTCTGTTTCCTCGGGAAAATAAACCTAGCCTAGACAAACAACACAAAATGGTCCACCTGGGCCTTTGTCAGAAAACATCGCCCCCTCCCCCCAACCAGCTTTATTTCACATACTACTACAAAAATGCTCACCATGCATAGGTCCAGATCATCCTCTGTTCTCTTATCTTGCCATTCTTTCAGTAAGTACACAGCTCAGGCTGTCTGTAACTCCTAATGGCTACTGTAAGCTGATAAAATAGTTATGCATGCAGGGAAAGAAGTTCTCCCAACATTAGATAACTCGCTGTATAGGTTAGGTGACAGTAATGCTCTCAACTAAAATAAAACAAATGGACATGCCTTGGGGGCATTGTGGGCAGATTGCTGATGGGTTATTGCATCAGTGGTTTATTGATTGTTTTTTTATTTTTTAGCTTGAGAACTGTAATCAGTCTGAATTTGGTCATCGGATGTGTGCTTTAGCATTCAATATGTTTGTTATTTCAACTAATGAAGTAACAGTCCACTTGTTTCATTTATTCATCTATCTTCAGTAGCATCTTTATTCAGTCAGGGGTCACTGGATGTGAGAGTGTGGGAATACACGCCGGATGGGATGGTCCATCGCAGACGCTTTTTGTTTTTGTTCTAGTATGAGGGTTCTCAAGTCCTAGTGTCTCAACATCCTTGAACGTGTACCTGACTTAATGTGATCCTGCACATCTGACCCAACTTAGGGCTTGATAACTAGCTGAGCACTTGGATCAGGAATATCAGAAGTGGATAAAAGCTTGAACACTTTCTGGGTTGTAGGTCTCCACGTTCTACTGGAGTTGAGAACTGGTGATCCAGAGCACAGTTAATCTGTGTTCAACAGTCAGTGATTACTCAATGATTAATACAACGAAAACTGTGACCAGGCTGCTGGTCTCTGAGGACTCGGTTGGCAGACTCAGATTTAAACCTTACAACACACAGTGCTGGTATCTCAGGTTTCACAATGTATTGAATGAAATTGCACACTTCTAATAATTAAGCAAGTAAAGAGATCTAATAATTGTTGTAAAGCATAGTTGAGGGACAAAGAGGGGTTGAGTACTGCAGATCATTTTACTCTGTCAAAAGCAGGCCAGATGTAAAAGGTTGCAGTATCTGGAGATCAGTGTACATGCCACTTGGTACAGTGTGACGTTTCATCAGCAGTAACATTGTTCCTGCATCAGTACTTTGCCGGTATTTATGTTGGACCTTTTTGCGCATGCGCTACCTATACTACATTGTATTGTACGGCAGTAAGTTTCTGTTGTGATTTCTCTCTGTGCACTTGAGTAATGAAATCGGTGTGAGTGTAGTCCGTTACATGTGGTATATATTGGCGGTAGCATGCGGTGACAGACTTATTTCCGCTAGTTGAAGTGCAGCTGGCCAATGAGCGGCTCGCGTGTCAGGACATCTTCCCGAGAGCCCGCCTCTTCCTGTTGAATGTATGAGTAGCTCCGCCCCTGCGCTGTAGCTGCCATTTTGGTTTTGTTCCGTGTGCTGAAGTGAAAGCTGAAACGCGATTAGTTAGACGGCGCAGGGAGAAGTGAGCACGGTGACTCGGCAGGATAGAGACGGCGGGACTTTCTCGCACTATCTCGGTGACAGAAAAAAAAAGAAAAACGGCGACATTGTGGTATTGCTCTTCGTTGTTTTTTTGCTTTTTTTTAAACACCAGCAGCTCGCATCGTCGACGTTTCTCACGCGGATCGGTTTTGCCGACACTGAGAGTGGACAGAGAGAAGGGTTATTGGTAAGAGAGAAACCATTCAACCACCGCAACTCGGTGCTGTTCATTTATTTCTCTCACTCGCTGCTCACTTTCTGTGCTGTGGGTGTTCAGAGATGCACAGTGCTCACGTACAGAAGGCTTCGCCTAGGCCACCTGGATCTTTTAAAAACTGCAAAGTTTCCTTTTTCATTACCGAGACTAGCAGTCAGTAGGTGTCTGGCTAACTTCGCTACTGTAAGTGCGTTAGCTAGGCCTCAAACCTGAGTCAGAAAACTGCATCTGTCTCTGATGTATGTAGCTAGCCTTTTAGCCGAACCGAATCGCTTGTCATTTAGCCAAATCAAAACGACTAACCCTGATTAACACCACCCCACCTAGCTAACGCGAATTTGTGTTCGCCTGGATTTGTTATCAGATTGTGACTAGCTCGCGGATGACCGATCATCTGTTCCCGACGCGGAAGTGCTGGGCAGAAATCGCTGAAATGGGGAGAAAAGCTAGTTGGCAGAAATACACACAGAGAGCAGGTGTAAGGTTGCAGCTTAGCAAATAGTGTGCTGTTGTGCTCTGCATTACCAGTTTTAATGTCGGCAGCTAATTCAACTTAGCCATGTTCTGATCCCGTGGAGCATAATCAGCTTTTCTCTAAATGTCGACATTGATTTTTAGAAAGGCAAACAGCTCGTTTTGTCGTGCTGTGCTGTACTGCGGATTTTCCCCTGTATTAACAGAGCTGTGGCACGCATTTTCCCGGCGTTGTCATTTTTTTTATGTCCATATCCAGTTCCGAGGCGAAAGCGGCTCTTTTCCAAATCTGCTCGAAAAGAATCAGGAAACACATACTCGCAGGATCACGTCAGGGTTTATTAATAGGACACATCATAAAAGATGGTCGATCTAAGGAGGTTATTACACACGAGCGATTTTGATGAATCAGGGTTTTTGTGCAGGCATAATGGGCGAGCCTTTCCCCATAAACAAAAGCGTTTCTGTCCACAGGCTATTTATAGCAGGCTGGTTACCTACAGTCTGCGGCACAGTGCAGCCTCTGCCCTGGCCTCATCACTCAAGGACCTGGCGCTCACTGTGCTGTGCTCCTAGATGATGCGGAAGACCACG
Organism: Pangasius djambal; assembly: GCA_022985145.1. Taxonomy (NCBI): domain Eukaryota; kingdom Metazoa; phylum Chordata; class Actinopteri; order Siluriformes; family Pangasiidae; genus Pangasius; species Pangasius djambal. The sequence continues at coordinate 10,208,282 of CM040990.1, read as the reverse complement.
AAACACGCAACTCTACATTTTATTTTTAATCATTAAAGCCCAGAAAATGCACTTAAGTTTGATTCAGATGTTTCCTTTGCTAGCCAGTGTTTTCCCCGTCCTTGTATGATTGGTGTTTGTTTGGACAGGACTAGCGCTACAGACCCCTGGGCCACATTTTAACCAGCATTGTAAATTGGACTTTTTCAGCCCACAGTTTGTTGGCTATGCATTACAGGAACTGTCCAGTGCTGAACCCAAACACCCCAGATCATTCTGATTTATATAAAGACCACAGCTACGACAAGGGCGAAAGGTCGCTGACCTCTTTGGAGAAGTGTGCAAACTGCTGACCCATTGGCAAAATGAATTTCAGACTTGATGGGGAAAAGGGAAAGGATGACGTATGAGGATAGAATTCGTTCCACTTGGCCTTCACACAGATGATCTAGAAAGGTAGAAGTGTAGTTGGGCTGTATATGCTTTAATTTCCAGCGGCACAGAAACAGAAAGTTAACTCTCTGTCTTTCAGTTACAACAACGGAAACTGAAAGATGTGTGTGAATGTTGCAGAGGCAGTCAGTTTGTCGTATCCAGAATGTTTTACACAGTTCATTTGATTATTTAAAAAATGATTCTTGTGACAGGCATCTCACTTAGTTAGATTCCAAAGCATGTGTAGTAACTCAGCAGTAATAGTATTCCCTGCTGTACTCATTAGTCAGACCATTATCTAGTTTTTAATTGAACATAGCCATGTTTAGTCTCATGCCTGCATGTTTTCTTCTAATAATAAGCAAAATTCCAGTATCCACGTGATAATCAAACTTATTTATTTAGTTTGAATACAGAAGCTAAACTGTGGCTCAGTATAAATGCATAATGTGTGTTTAAAATTTTGTGTTTCCTTGCTCTCTTATTCTAAATTTGTGTGATTGGTCTGTAGATGTCCAGCTCGCCGCTGTCCAAGAAGCGTCGCGTGTCAGGATCAGAGACGAAGACGGGATCCCACTGCTCCTCCTCAAACTCTGTCAGAACCGAACTATCCCACACACCAGCTAACGTAAGTCCCCTTTTCCACACTACCATGTCGTGCTGCACTGTACCCTGCGGCATGCTCCCATGGTATTCTGTGATCTTTCGGGCTAAGATGGACATGACAACTAAGTATGACAGATATTAGACTCAACCAAGGCAATTTTATATACAGGCATATTGTCTCATCACCTGAATCAGTTAAACTCTAATGGGGTCTGGGCACCTCCATCTACACACATCCCTATCTAACTCACCTGTCAGCTGGACCTTATTAAAATTCAACTGATCTGTAATACTTTAAACAAAGAGCTCTCTCAAATACAGTTCCAATCCATTGCACTGTTTTAAGGTTGATCTGGCACACTGGCACATATGGGTGCAAACCGAAATCATACGCGTCTTCTAGTAGTCATGTTGTCTGGAAAATCTAAATATGCACCAAATTACAGGACAAAATCATCATCCTCTCTCGCTTTCTTACCTGTGTTTATGTCACAGCTTAATAGGAAACAGCGTGTGTTATTTTGTCAGTATAACTGGGTGTGGCACCAAAGTATCAGCTACAGTATGTTTGGCTTTGAATAAAGTGACGTAGAGATACATTAATAACACTAACATGTAATAAAAATGTACAATGTGACCTGTAATAAATAATACACACACATAGAGAAAATGTACAATTGCTAACTCTTAAGCTTAAGTAGAGTTACTGGCTTTACATTGTATTGTGTGTGTGTTTCAGCTTGTGATCGTTTAAATGTTGTACATGAATGTGATTTTATAAAGTGGGATTCTTTTTCATTTTCCCAGTTCTGTTAGGACTTCCCAGAAGCTATTTCTGTGAAGTGCAGCCCAGTATGGTGTCTTGTTGTTCATGTATTCGGTGTATAGGTTGTAAATGGTGCACTCATGCCGGTGTTGCATTCTGCAGGGCATGGCTAAGAATGGAAATGATGCTGAAATTGATGAAGGCCTGTACTCCAGACAGCTGTAAGTTCTGGCTTCATTTTTGTTCCCATAGCACATTCTCACTTTTTGGCATACATTTCCGTGTGAGAAATTAGTTCTGAAGGGATATCTATAGTCTGTCAGTGACAGTGGCTGATGTTTGTCAGGTATGTGTTGGGTCATGATGCGATGAAGCGCATGCAGAGCTCCAACGTGCTGATATCAGGACTGCGTGGACTGGGTGTGGAGATCGCCAAGAATGTCATTCTGGGCGGAGTCAAGAGCGTCACTCTGCATGACGAGGGAGTGGCCGAATGGCAAGACCTCTCCTCACAGGTCGGTGTTTCACTTTTCCCAACAGGAACAAGCACAGAATTATTTAGCATGTACTGTCGTATAGTATGACAGTGACCTAACTGGATAAGCCACTGGTTTAGCTGATATATGTTAATGGCTTTTGGTTGGAATTTTTTTTGTTTGTGGTGTTTTGTTTTGTTTTTTGAGTCTTTGAATTTCACTGTGTTAAGCTTAGCTGTAAAGAGCGTAGTGTGGAGCTTGAACCGTGATTGTTGTATTCTAGTTTTACCTGCGTGAGGAAGACCTGGGGAAGAACCGTGCTGAGGTCAGTCAAGGGAGGCTGGCAGAACTCAACAGCTACGTTCCTGTGACATCTTACACTGGAGCTCTCACCAATGACTACCTGATACAGTTTCAGGTACTGCACACACAGTCTTAAAGGGGATCATGTGTAACGATGTAGCTCGCTTCATGCCAGGTCCTGTGCTGTGTATATTGCATAGCACTGCAGCCAGTGGTTACTATTTATTATACTTAAAAAAAAAATAATAATAATAATTTATTTAACTATGGTAATGATTTTTCAGTTAAATTATTTAAATCTCAAAGACTTTTACATAATGATACAAAACTTGATTTGAAGATTTGTTTTGATCTCTTTAAGTGATTCAAATAGATATAGCCCAGGCTTTAATCCTAACAAGTAATAAACAGATTAAACCTAACAGTTATTAAACTGTTGGTTAATAAGTAAGCAACTGTAAATAAGTTGCTATTTCATGTAATTTATTTGACTAGTTTGAGCATACCATTGAAAAGATCAAGCTGCTTCTATAAAACAGGTCTATTTCACTTACTAAGCAGGAGCGTTTTAGTTGCTTTCCTGCTAAATGTCCATGCATTTGAAAGGTGCCTCCAATTTGTGCACTCTGTTGCATCACGCTTGTACATTTTTACGACGCTCCCATATTTTTAACATTTAATGCAGTCATCTGACTGCTCTCTCGTTACCATCTGTGCAATATGCTGTTTCTTGTAAGGTACTAGACAAATACACAGAAACTGAGAACTCGCAGGATATTTTTGCTCTCATGAGGCGGTCAGAAATGAAGATCATGGGTCAGAGAGGAAAAGCACACACACAGTGCGACCTCCAGTTAGGTATAGCATTTAGTTATTTAATCCAGAAAGAAGAGCCATCTTGTTTTCTATCACGGTTTTGTTTGTTTGTTTTTTTGTTTTTTCCACGGGACATGAATTTCCTGCGTTTGGTCTGACTGATTTCTTATAATCTAAGTGAACAACCTTTATGTTGAAAGTGTAATCAATTGGTTTGTTTCTTGTTTTCATTAAAAAAAAAAGGAAAAATGTTTAAATTACTATTTTCTTTATGATAATTGGGCCAAATGAAAAGTGCCACACTATCATGAAAAACAGAAACTGTGCCAAAACATTTCCCAGAGGCTTTAGCAGCAATAGTGGTTCAGTAGGGTTATTTATTTATTTATTTATTTATTTTACTTTTTTTTTTTTAAATTACGACATGACTAAAAATTTGTGTCACCTGAATACTTTGTGTCTGTGCGCGCACGTGCAGTGATCATCCAATAAATGTATTTGCACAAATGTCAAACATCCTTCATTCCCTTTTTCTTCTCACCTTGTTCACATGCACATTATATAGAGTTGTTTCCTTTGGCTAGTCACACATGTCTGTTGATGCAGGTGGTGGTGCTGACCAACTCTACACTTGATGAACAAAAGCACATTGGTGACTTCTGCCACAGCAAAGGCATCAAACTGATCATTGCTGACACACGTGGACTGTTTGGGTAAGAAGATATTTTGGGGGAAGAAAACTAGCAAACATTATTCTAATCCTGTGCATAAAACTGATCTGTCATGGTGGATTTGTCGTATTATCCCTTCGCATTTGAGCTCAAACACACATTTGCGAAAAGAATTCTAGTATAGTGTCCAGCTTATGATCGTGAAAGCCAGATCACTGTGAACATACATTGCTGCACTTTCAAAAATGATCCCAAAAGCAATGATCTATCATAAAGAAAGCTTCCGTCTCCCCACCCCTCATGCTTTATGCACATCTTAATATCTTCCTAGTCTTTTTATTAGCATTTGATGTTACATAGTTTTGTTTTGTTTTTCATACTATTTATGAAACGAAGGACAGGTGGTTTATGTTACTGGCCAAAATGTTATTTTGTACAATTTTATAATTATATATTCTCTATATTCAACAGGCATAGGCCTACCTCTATAGTGTTTCATGCATGAGTAGTTGTAGTTCTTGTCTGACATGATGTTCAGATGGTTATGATGTTTGTTTATGGACAGGCAACTTTTCTGTGATTTTGGAGATGAAATGACTGTATATGACACCAATGGAGAGCAGCCTCTAAGTGCCATGATCTCTATGATCACAAAGGTAAACACTGTCAGCCTGTTCTGTCTTGCACTACTTTGTGAATACAAACAATACAAAATCAGTTAAAGTGTTGCTGATACTTGATCAGCAGTGACAATGACATTGTGTATTGTCACAACATGTCCACTATAACTGTTTATTTCCAGATATTACGTATTGTTAGTCTGTGTTGTGTTCTTGATGTATTTGTTTTGGATGACAGTCTGTCTGCTGGTGTGGAATTGAAAATGATTGTGGGTTGTGTATTAACAGGACAGTGCTGGTGTGGTAACCTGTCTGGATGAAGCGAGACATGGTTTTGAGAGTGGTGACTACGTCACCTTCACAGAGGTGCAGGGTATGACAGAGCTTAACGGTTGCCAGCCAGTTGAAATCAAAGTCCTTGGTGAGTATGTATTCACTGCAAGCAAATCTAATTTTTAAAAGTTCCTCAAAATTGAGCAGTTTTAATAATGTGATCCAACTTAAATGCACGGCATATAAAAATGGCATTGTCTCTCCGCAGGCCCCTACACTTTCAGTATTTGTGACACCACATCTTTCTCTGACTATGTGAGAGGAGGTATTGTGGCACAGGTCAAGATGCCCAAGAAAGTGGCTTTTGTAAGTCTAATTCTGTTTTTTTTCAGCCAACTAAAACACTAATGCTGTAAACGTTAATGAAGGATCCCGAGTCACATTTCTCACGTTACCTGTCCGACTGCAGAAACCATTTTCATCATCGATATCGGAGCCCGAGTTTCTGTTCACCGACTTTGCCAAGTTTGATCGTCCCGGTCAGCTGCATGTGGGCTTCCAGGCTCTGCATGCCTTTGAGAAGAAACACGGCCGTTCTCCCAAACCCTGGAACCAGGTCTGTCTGCTGTCTCTTTCTTTCATACATTTTTTTTTTTCTGCCGACATTGTGATGTTGCATGTTCAGGGAGGAAGCAGTAGTGTTTAAGAACATCCAGTGTTTCTACCAGCTTAAGAACCAAGTGTTTACATGACTACATGTCAGTTTTATCGTGTATAGCATAAAAATTTTACAAGAGTCTTTTGCAATCCAAAATCATCCTTTGTTTATGCACAGAACAAAAACATTCATAGAAATGAACTGCGATCAGTGTGTTTTCTTGAGCTATGTAGCTATTTATTTCCTTTTAATTGCTAGTAAAATGGATGTCTCATTGGAACACGGTGGTACGGTTGTGATATTCCATTCCCCCCCCCAGAAATGATTAGATAAATAAATTTTGGTGCTGGAGACAAACTGATTTTTGGAAATGTATAATTGTTGTCTATTTAAAACTCATTTGGAAATGGCTTTTCTTGCAGCTTGCTTTTTTGATCTGTACATCCTCTGTTATAATGATCGCAGTATACTGGTATGATTCCTGCTGATTCCTGTTTGAGGTGCCGCTGACTCAGCAGATGTGTTTTCTGTCCTCTGCAGTCAGATGCAGATGAGCTGGTTGCACTGGCTGGGGAGGTGAATGCAGCTCAGTCTGGCTCTGCCAAGCAGGAGGAGCTGGACCAGGCACTGCTGAAAAAGCTCTCCTGTGTTGCAGCTGGAGACCTGGCTCCAGTCAATGCCTTTATCGGTGGGCTTGCTGCCCAGGAGGTTATGAAGGTGATAAAGCTTCCCGTTATTCTCCTCATCCACTTCTGTGCCATTGCAGACCTGTCACTGTTGCCCAAGGATTTTGTGTTATTAATGATGTAAAATCTTGCATTTGAATTTATACTCCGTGTGAGCTCTTTGGGGAAATTATAACAGCTTCAGTCTCTATACTTCAGGCATGCACAGGCAAATTTATGCCCATCATGCAGTGGCTGTATTTTGATGCACTGGAATGTTTAGCTGAAGCTGAGGAGGAACTTCTCACAGAGGAGGAATGTGCACCTGTAAGTATGAAGAATAACTTGTGTTGCTCTTAGGTTTGAAGGGTCACACACTTCATATGTATATTACATGTTGGTGTGTGCTATAAAAATGTCTACCTGCTTGTCATTTTCTTCAGAGAGGCTCTCGGTATGATGGACAAATTGCTGTTTTTGGGACCAAGCTGCAGGAACTGTTAGCCAAACAGCGCTACTTTTTGGTGAGTTCTATTTTTTAGCACACTCTTAATCAGACATTTTTTCCCCCTATAGCTGTTTAAAAATATATATATATATATATATCATTGTTTTATAATATAAGCAGCCTGTTCTTCCTTCTGATGGTAATAGGTTTATTCTGCTGCTTTATTTCAGGTGGGAGCAGGAGCAATTGGCTGTGAGCTACTAAAGAACTTTGCTATGATGGGTCTGGCCAGTGGGGAGGGTGAAGTCATTGTTACTGACATGGACACAATTGAGAAATCAAACCTCAATCGTCAGTTCCTTTTCAGGCCATGGGATGTCACGGTGAGAGCTAATTTAAGCACACAGTATTTTATTTATTTATTTATTTTTGTAGATTTGTTATGGCAGTGCAAACTATGCTCAGGTCTACTTTCTCAGTGTATTGTAAAATTACCACATATTGTAGCAATATAAGTAATGCTTAATTCAGTTTTATTTGGTCACCTTAAAAAGGGCACATTAGTGTTTGTCGATCACAGACTAAAATATTTCAGAATTTTGGTTACAACCCTCTGCCCTGTGCAGTATGTTCTCTTTGTTTGAACCTGCCCCTTCTACACACAAAATCTAACTGGCGCTGAACAAAGAATGAGAGGGTCCAGTTGTTTCCATTCCAGTCGTCAGGAAACATCATCTGTTTGACATTAAACTTGAGGGTAGTTCTAGGACTTGGAAAACATTTGCAGTGTGTTTCAGTAATTGAAGTGATACTGATGACAGGAAGTGATAATTGGCTATTATGTGTCATTGTTCTGATGAGCAGAAGATGAAGAGTGAGACCGCTGCAGCTGCCGTGAAGCAGATGAATCCATCTATCCGTATCACAGGCCATCAGAACCGTGTTGGGCCCGACACAGAAAAAATCTATGACGACGATTTCTTCGAGAGCCTGAATGGTGTGGCCAATGCCCTAGACAACGTGGATGCACGTGAGTATGAATCCTAAGGCATTGCTGATATAGATTAAACTCACTGATTTATTTAATGAAACTCTTTTTGTGCATCTTCTACAGGTATGTATATGGACCGCAGGTGTGTGTACTACCGTAAACCTTTGCTTGAGTCTGGGACTCTGGGCACTAAAGGGAATGTACAGGTAGTGATCCCCTTCCTCACAGAGTCTTACAGCTCTAGTCAGGATCCCCCAGAGAAGTCCATCCCCATCTGTACACTGAAGAACTTCCCCAATGCTATTGAACACACACTCCAGGTGAGAGAGTTGTGCTGAATTGATACCTGTGCATGTTGGCGCTCAGTTTTTATGGTCACTGTGGTCAGTCTTGTTTAATGCTTCCTCCGTCTTCCTTTCTCAGTGGGCTCGTGATGAGTTTGAGGGACTTTTCAAACAGCCTTCTGAGAATGCCATGCAGTATTTAACGTAAGTCATTAATGATTGTCTTTGGTAACATTTTTAATCTTTTAAGGTTGCTGCTGTTTTCAGTTGACTCCTGTGCTGAAGTTTTAGAATCAGTTCCCCCAAGTATTAAAAAGATGACTTCTCAGTTTCGTTTTATTATCTGACCCACCCACAGAGACCCGAAGTTTATGGAGCGCACATTGAAGCTGCCTGGTGCCCAGCCCGTGGAAGTCCTGGATGCTGTGTATAAGAGTCTGGTGACGGATTGTCCCCGCAGCTGGGATGACTGTGTAGCTTGGGCACGCAACCACTGGCAGTGCCAATACAGTAACAACATCCGCCAGTTACTGCACAACTTCCCTCCTGACCAGGTGAGAAGTGTTCAGTTGCATTCTTTTGTTCCTTTAATTAATATTTAAACCAAGTTTTATATCAGATATTCTCTGAATAATATAGCGTTGCATTACTATTAAATCACCCCTAATCAACCCTATTATCATTTTTGTACCACATTATGCACACTTTTAATGTAATTTTTTTTTTTCTGTTTCTCAGCTTACAAGCTCTGGAGCACCTTTCTGGTCAGGACCCAAAAGATGTCCTCATCCTCTAGAATTTAGCACCAGTAATGTGAGTTGTCCTCCCTGACAATCTTAAGAGAACCCAAGCAGTGTATATGTGTAGTATGTTCTCTAAGTGCCACCATGTGAACAAGCAATGCTGAATGATTTCTTTTATTATATTTGTTTTAGGATCTGCACATGGACTACATCATTGCTGGAGCCAACTTGTTTGCCCAGACGTATGGCCTGCAAGGCTCCACTGACCGCGAAGCTGTGGCCAAGCTGTTGCAGAATGTGAAAGTACCAGAGTTTACCCCTAAATCCGGCGTTAAAATCCATGTATCTGATCAGGAGCTGCAGAGCGCCAACGCCTCAATGGGTAAATGACTCAATCGAATAACTATGAAAGAGGGAACATATCCTTTTGCCTAAACCAAGATTAATTTAACAAAAGTTAAAGTGTCTCTCTAATCCTTGTTCTGATAACATAACCGTGTACTTTTATAGATGACTCAAGGCTTGAGGAGCTGAAAACCCTCCTGCCTTCTGCAGAGGCAGCATCCCAGTTCAAACTCTGTTCCATAGACTTTGAAAAGGTACAGCACTCATTTCCTGTATATGGAAAAGCTTTTGGGGTATGAGCTTGATTTTTAAGAAGGTTTTTGATGTATATGTTCAGGATGATGATACAAACTTCCACATGGACTTCATAGTAGCAGCGTCCAATCTGAGAGCAGAGAATTATGACATTCCTCCAGCAGACAGACACAAGGTGAGTAGTAGCTGCACTTGCCTGGAAACAGATGCTGACGGCCATAGCATATTTGTGTGATTTATTTTTTTTCCCCTCTCTATCTCATATATATATAGAGCAAGCTCATTGCTGGTAAGATCATTCCTGCCATCGCCACGACAACAGCTGCAGTAGTTGGCTTGGTGTGTCTGGAGCTGCTCAAGGTCGTTCAGGGTCACAAGAAGCTTGAGTCATATAAGAATGGCTTCATGAACCTTGCCCTGCCTTTCTTTGCCTTCTCCGAACCCAGTGCTGCTCCCAAGCACAAGGTATGTTCCTGGAGTTACCTTGATGAGTGGGTTAATGAGCTGCACACTATCCAGGTGCTCATTGAAACGGTCCTTGTTTATGATCTCATTTACAGTACTATGATATTGACTGGACGCTATGGGACCGCTTCGAAGTGAAAGGTATTCAGCCAAGCGGAGAGGAAATGACACTCAAACAGTTCCTAGACTACTTCAAGGTATTAATGACTCCTTAACCTTTTGTCCTGTTTGTAGCAATTTCTCATAATTATTGAATTCGGAACGTCTCCTGTTTTCCTGCTCTCCGCAGAATGAACACAAGCTGGAGATCACAATGCTCTCTCAGGGTGTGTCAATGCTCTACTCTTTCTTCATGCCTGCTGCCAAGCTCAAAGAAAGACTGGAGCTGCCGTGAGTACTTTCCACACTCGCGCACAACAGAAAGCTTATTCAGATCAAAATGCCTGGACAAAATGGTTCTTTTAACTGAACGAGTGCTCTGTAATTGAGTGCTAAGAATTGTCATCTCACTTGTCCTTGTCTTCACTTTTTAGCATGACTGAGATAGTAACGAAGGTGTCGAAGAAGAAGCTGGGGAAGCATGTTAAAGCACTAGTGTTTGAACTCTGCTGCAATGATATGACTGATGAGGACGTGGAGGTGCCCTACGTCAGATACACCATTCGCTGAGAGGACGTCCAAGGTGGAGGGAGGGAAGGGGGGTACTAGCGGTTTCGGGAAGTGGATTAAAAAAAAAAATCAGATGGTGCTTGAAACAATGGGGCCCAAAGTTAGAAAAATAAAACATAATCACAAATATGGACTAGTTATTGACTTCAGAACTCAGTGTTTTAAAACCCAAGCTTGACCCCAGGGGTCATACACCTATATTTTTAAATGTTTCCTAGGCCTGTTGGCATGGATGAGTGGGATTTGGGGGAGATTGATGTGAATGTGCACCTTTTGCGAATGAGCGCTTTGACTGTAACTGTTGTTTAAAACTGGTTGTAAAGCTTCAGCATACGAGTAGATTAATTATGCTCATCAGCGCACTCCCAGTGTAAAAAGATGATGGCTCTGTTTTAACAGGTGTTTTGTTCCTTTCCCCACTCTGCTCTTCTCACCCTTTTCATTCATGATGGGCAACATCTGGCTTTGTTTTTAAACACTTTCATGCAAATGGTATACAATTGAATGATGCCAAAAAGAAAATGCAAACTGGAAGTGATGACGTTTAAATGTAAGTGCTTTAATCTTTTTCCTCACTTGCTGACATCATTTGATACACTTCATAGCCTTGACATGGACAATACATAATGGCACCTTAAACACAAGCTGATAAGGGAAGGTATGGGTGGTGTTACTTGACCAGGTGCTAATTCTGGTTAACGTCTCAAGGCATGTTGGTCCCCTCACTCTAACCCCTTTCTCCTCCATGGGTCCAGTTGGTGTGTCTTATTTGCTTCTCTGGCTTCTCTTTGGGTCAGGGATAAGAACCTGCACATAACTTGAGGATCTTTTTTGGGTTGTCATGGCGCACACCTTGTAGGACAAACTCTATTCTTTCTACTTTGTTAACCTCCAGGAAACATTACAGTAAAATGTGATTTTATTCTGTAATGGGAGCACTTAGTCTGATTCTGATAGTGAATAAAGTTGTAAAACATTCTCTGTCTTGGCCTCTTTTATTCTTGCGGTACAATGGGTGAAAAGAAATAAAGGTCAAAGTGGGTGTATAATGATATCTAACATGCCAAAGAATTAAGATGCAGGTGTTTTTGGAAATGTCCAAGTCTGTTTGGTCAATATGCAACAGCGTTTGGGGGGGAAAAGAAGGGTTATAACGTTTGAAAATGTTTTTAATGGCTGAATCTGGTTATGTTGGCCAAGTGTGTGCAAATTCAACATGCAACAAATAAGCTACACCTCTTCCTGTTTTAGACTCTACTGAAACCCATTTAAAGTTTTAAACAGGGAAAAAAGACAAAGGTTAAGGGAAAAACTTTTATCAGTGTACCATAAAAGCAGCACAATGCCACCAAAAACAGTAAATGTCTTAGTAACTCTAAAACTCAGTGATGTCTCTTCATGTAACATCATGTACATAAAACTAATAAATCTACAGTGGTAATTCTGTGACCTCATTTCTACAAAATGAATCACAATATTTAACTTCCACATATGTTTACTACTCATCATTTGTTAATGTGTTAAAAAGGCAGTTACTGGGCCATGGTCTAAATCTGTTGTGTGCTAACAGGAAGCAAGAGCTTCTTTATATACAGGATGTGGGTTTCAGACATGTAAGAGGAAGAGAGGAGGTGTAGAGTTGGTAGCGCGCACAAGAAAATTCTGCTCTCTTACTTTCCTCGAAGAGGTGGGACAGGTGTTTGACAGACCCAGAGGACTGTAGAAATAGCATTTTCATCGTGTTTGGATTTGCTGGTGTGTTAATATCTAAAGATGTTATGAAAGAGACAAAGATGGAGCTTGAAGAGACGGAGACCAATTTATCACCTTCCTGGTAAAACTTCATTATTTTTGGGGCCAGGTTTTTGTGGGCTCGTTAATGTTTAATTTAAAAAATAAAAAATTCATTTTACTTGAATTTGTTTTTATTTAATTGGCTGTATACTTCCATTGATTTAACTTATTGGTTTATAGCTTCCTAATTCACGTCTTTTGTTTTTAGTGTAACTCCCGGAACTCATGCTTCTCTAATATATAAGCAGTCTTTTGCCAGAACATCAGGTTTTATATTAACATGAGTTTGGAAGGACTAACTTGTTTAGCCATGTTGATATCCAATGTGTAAAAATTCTTTGGCAATATTTTAAGGTCTCCTGTATCGAGAGAGAGACTCCTGACATGTGCCAACCTTTCTGATTTTGCAGGGGTAAGTTGCTTTTCTGCTACACCAACCTTACGGCAAACTATGGAGGTTAGGCCTAACTGTGTGCCTTTGAGGCAAATCAATATGTTGTCTTTTACTTTCTGAGCAGAAAAAAAGGAAACAGGACCCAAGCAGTGATGCTGAATTTTCAGCCCGAGCCTCAGAAGACTATGTGAGTTTTTTTTGTTTTTTTTTTATAGCCTAGAGTTTCAGTATATCTGCTGAAATGAAGAGACATGGTCAGCTTTAACTCCTAACTTGTGAAATACATTGCAAATGTATTGCAGCTTACAGTTATAAATCTGCATTTTTAGTACATGGGTCTCAATTTCCACTGTATAGTTCTTTTTAGTCCATTTTAATTTCAAACCCTCCTTAGATGGACATAATAGACGCTCTCAGTTTCCGTCAGTTACAAATTCTCTTCATTTTTATCTCTCGTTTTCTGCTTTGCAACGGAAGTTTAGGCCACAGACCTTGCTTCTGAGACCAGGTGACTGTGTGATTCTCAGCACAGTGGTTTTTTTTTTTTTGCTCCTCCTAATATACTAATTACTCCAACCTCAAATCATCAGATACACGTTAAAATGCAGAACGATTTTGACAGTAATAGCAGCAATGAATTACGCTGGTGTCACTCATCTGTCAGTATGAAAATGTCATTTTACAATTCAGTTTCCTGTGTCGCACCGGAAAAGAGGCCTCTCCATGTTCACAGCTCAGCTCTCTGCTACGTTTCTCTTATCTCTTGCAGCTTTACATGCTCTCCCCATCTCTTTACCACACAAACCCCGTCGCACAACCTCATGTTTTCTTCTTTCTTTCCATAATTACCAGAGCATCTGCACTGTTCACCGTGAGCAGTGGTGGGTGTTTATTTTAGGTAGATACTGTGTATGTAAAGACGACTGCAATCATCTTTGGGAATCATTGTAGAGTGGTAGATTTCACTCTGATTATTCTTAACCCCTTGCGTACTCTCACCTTATGATTCGAACCAAAATTTGACTCTCTGATTCTTTCAGGATGAAGATGACTTTCCCATTGATCTCCCACACGACTCCGAGGTACCGTTAGGCTACGTAGGGTAGATGATGTGTTAAATAAGTACAAGGATTGAACAGAACCTCAACTGTGAAGTACTAATTTGGATCTTGCTTGAATGGTAGGGACCGTGTAACAAGAGGGTCAAACCAGTGGACAGAAGTAGTGGAGTTACAGGTATTATAACGCCAGTGAAGACCCCTGCACTGAAGCGGTTGGGACAGTCCATCCAGGTGAGCCACGGATGTAATTTTGTTTTGTAAGAATACTGTAAATTTGATCGAACTTAATTACAGTGCAAAAAAAGCAAAATATATTTCTATTTGGGTAAATTGTGGGTATATCCTGCAGCAATACAAAATCAACATAAAAAGTTTTTTTTTTTTTTCAAAAAGAAGTTTTGACATGATCAGTTAGTAGACCTGTTTTGAAGACTGTATAATTAAAATAATTATAAAATACAATTGGGAGGGTCCAGAAAATTGTTCAGAAGAAAAGAGGCAGTTATAAATAGAATATTTATAGCACATCTTTTCCTCCGCTGCTAATATCTTTACCACATACTATTTGACCATTTTGTGATGATGGAGGAATGTCTATGAAACCTGCCATACTATCTGTCTTTTATTTTGTGCCAAGGTTGTAAAAACGTTTAACTCCACTATAAAATATATGTAACTGTATAGAATTAAGATGTTTCCTGTGATTTAGTCTCACCACAGTTCTTGCAGCAAACGGAGTAAATTCTTGTCTGTATGTACCACCAGCGGTCCATCAGCTTCCGTACAGAAGCGCGGCCGATGCCACCGATGCCGATTCGGACTCGTCAGAAGGCTTCTTCTTTCCCACGGCGACGCAGCAGCCAGCTGTGGAGCGACACTGTGGACAGCCTGAGCCAGGAGCTTAGTGCCAAAGAGATTAAGAGACAGGAGGTATGGCAGGACAGCTGTCAGGGGATTAGAATATAACCAGGGCCGATATCTGTAGTGTGTTCAGCACTGCACTAGTAATCGATGCGTCATACTAGTTAGTGGTATACAGTATACCACTAGTTTACCGCTAACTATTGGTTTGTTTTGGGGGAAAATATCTAATAAGTAAGGGGTGTTTATTTCCCATCTGGAGGCCAGATAAGTTGCTTTTGCTTTCTGTAAACAAGTACAACTGTTCCTACTCAACACTCAGCACTAGTTTCTACATATTGCCAAATCTCTGAAGGGCTGCTGAACTGCTAGGGTACATTAAGGCTGTGGCACTGAGGGATGTGTGTTATGAAACAGGAAGTAACTGAGCTGGCTCAGAGGCCATGTTCTCTTTTTCAGATTTTGTCAGACAGCAGCTCCACCTCTGCAAACACAGCACTTGTCATTGGTTTGAGTGAACAGTCAGACGTTTTAAAATGGCCTTTAATACTGCTGCACCAAACTGTATTAGGCAACGATTATGCATTTGATTGCTTTAAAGAGTTAAGCAACAGTATCCCTGTATTATTGTTATTATTATATAACAGTGTTATTACCAATTGTCTACTTTAAAATTATGGTAACAAGGTTTCTTTCTCTAACACACCTACTAAACCTTAACATGAACTCTTGAGTTGAATTTGACATCCTTCAAAACTGTTCAACTCTCTGGGAACTGAGAGCACACAATTATCTAATCAGCCAATCATGTGGCAGCACAATGCAGAAAAATGTGCCAATGATAGCCTTGTTCTTGGCTGACAGGAGTGGAACCTGATGTGGTCTTCTGCTGTTGTAGCCCATCCACCTCAAGGTTTGATGTGTTGTGCATTCTGAGATGCTTTTCTGCTCACCACGGTTGTAAAGGGTGTTATTTGAGTTACTGTAAACTTCCTGTCAGCTCAAACCAGTCTGGTCGTTCTCCTCTGATCTGTCTCATCAACAAGGTGTTTCAGCCCGCAGACCCTCCGCTCTCAGAGTGTTTTTTGTTTTTTGCACCATTCTGTGTAAACTCTAGAGACTGTTGTGTGTGAAATTCCCAGAAGATCAGCAGTTTCTGAAATGCTCAAACCAGCCCATCTGGCATCCAAAGTCACAGAGATCATACTTTTTTCCCCATTCTGAACATTAACTGAAGCTCTTGACCTGTATCTGCATGATATTATGCATTGTGCTGCTGCCACATGATTGGCTGGTTGGATAACTGCATAAATATGCAGGTGTACAGGTGTTCCTATTAAAATGGGATACATTTGGAACTTTGACTTGTCCCGTGGGCTAGCTAATGACTTGTTTTATTTTGTCACACAGGTGATATATGAAATGACACAAGGAGAGAAGCAGTTGATAGAAGACCTCAATTTGGTGAAAAAGGTTTGTTAAAGGCCTTAGCCATGTGTTGCAGTTAGTGTCCTGCTTGTGCTCTGTGGTTAATACTTTGTCCTCCTCTGTGGTTCCAGGTTTACTATGAGCCAATGCTGAAACTGGACATCATGACAGAAAGTGAACTGGGACAGATATTTGGGACTCTCGATTCTCTGATTCCTCTCCATGAAGGTGTGTTGGTACACAGGTGCTACGGATGATGGCAAAAAATTTGCAGCCCCCGTAGGTTTTGAATGGAAAAAAAGTGAAATGTACCTTTATTTTGCAAATATTTCACAAGCAAATTCAACACAAAAGTTCTTGGTCTACAGGCTTGATTTGAAGAAGGCAGTGGGTAATATCTGGAAAAGTTATAAGAGCTATTGTCAATGAAACATTTTATCAATCTGACAAAGTTACAGAGCTGTCCAGAGTAATTTCCAGGGGAGTGGATGTTATGCTTGACATATGAGTACTGTTTAGCGGATATGGAAGTGACTGGGGGCAGTTATAAAGGCAATGGTTTGGTATACATTAGTTGTACTTTAATCGTTTTATACCAAGCATCTGTTGAATGCTCAATTCTGATTGGTCAGAAGGAGTTTGATTACTTTTTAAAAATAGTAACGCACTTGTTCTAATAGTACCAACTTACATATGGACTTGTTGATGCAAAACATGCAACTGCTCATTTATATGGTGAAGTATTCTGTGACGTGAAGTTTATTTACCTTTATCTCCGCTGTTCTTCCAATGGCCTTTATGGTTTCTCAATAACATGACAAGCTTTTTTTTCCCCTTATTAACTTGCTAACTTTTTAAACAAATAAAAATGATAACGTTTTATTTTTTTCATTAAGAACAAAATTGCAGTTGTTGGCAAATTGCTGTGGTATAAGAAGAATAAAACATGGCAGGGCATGCTGGCTTTGGAAAATAATTGACTTCAGGGTGGCATCACACCACACAGTTGCTGATGATTTTCCCATAACAGCACACCCTGTCATGTTTTATTCCTTACATACACTTCCTGGCCAAAAAAAAAGGCTGTTTAGATTTTAATAGGCAAATACATAAGAGTCTATGAATGAGTAAATGTTGTGATGTTATTTCCATCAAGAGGTGCATCAATTTTTGGTCAAGATCTTGTACTGCCAATGAAAGAGGTGACCACTAAAGTCTCCTCCAGAGACTTTCACTGAGGTTAAGGTCAGGACTCAGAGGTGCCAATTCATGTGTGAAAATGATTCTTCATGCTCTCTGAACTATTCTTTCACAATTTTAACCCTGATGAATCTTGGCAGTGTCATCCTGGAATATGGCCATGATACGTCTTTCTACATGGTTATTAAAGAACTAAAAAGCGACACACTTCATCTTTTAAGATTAAAAGAACTGTTGCCAAACATATAACCTGCTAGAAACATTGTAATCACTCTAATAATGATCCATTCATAGACTCTCGTGTATTTGCCTATTAAAATCTAAACAGCGACTTTTTTTTGGCCGGGCAGTGTATCTCATTAATAAAGAGAAACCCAAATCTTTGATTTTATATAATGTAATTTTTTTCCCACTATTAATATTTGAATATTCACTTGATTGACTCCTTTTTGTTACTGATGATGAAGGAATATCTGTGAAATCTAACAACTGTCTTATAGTTATAAATTGTATTTCTTGGTCATTTCTTTTTATTTTGTCATAGTTTATTGATGTTTTTGTGCACGCAGATTTTTTGGCTCGTCTGGAAGGGCTGCGAGGGTCGGAGAAGACAGTGGGGGAGGTTGGGCCGACCCTGCTGGACTGGGTAAGTGTTATCAAGGAAATGGAAAGTCGCACTTTTATGAAAGAACAGACCTTGCAGAAGAAGGTGATGTATACTTATACAGATTGCTAGGACATTTTTGTGGATTTTTGCAGACAGCTCTGATTACAATATTCCTCCCTTTTTAGTTCCCTTGCCTGGATGCATATATCACATACTGCTGTAACCAAGTGGGTGCCAAAGCCCTGCTAGACCAGAAAAAGCAGGTACGGCGTGTTGAGGAGTTCCTCCGCTTGTGCCAAGAGTCATCCTTCAGCAGGAAACTGGACTTGTGGAACTTCCTGGATCTGCCACGCAGTCGTCTGGTGAAGTACCCACTACTTCTGAAGGAGATCCAGAAGAGTACGCCGCATGATCACCCTGATGAGGACACTCTGCCTCAGGCTGTGAGTTCCTCATAAACCAAACCTACTTGTGACTACTAGGGAATACGAATAAATGATTCGGAATGAATAGATAATGTTTTACCAAGAGGGTTAAAGAGGAACAAATGCAGATGCAAATAGGAGAAGCACTACGGCATGCAGCAAAATGGGTTTTAACTTTCGAGCGGTCAGATATGACGCTCGCAGGACACATTCATTTACAGCATTTATTCATTCAACCTTAGTATCTGCCTGGTCTGAGTTGTGGCGGTTTGAATTTGGCTATCGGTTTGTTTGGGAACTCATTTGAAAATATTGTGAGTAGACATGAAACAAAAATGAGTGAGAGAGGGATGAAAAAACAGTCGAGCGCACATCTGTAGCCGAAACCAATTATGAACGCGCGTGACGTAACTGAGGTTGAGGACCTGTCAGAGCCAGAAGTACCTCTTTTCTGTGGCATAATCGTATGGTTCGTATTTAATCTAAATGTATTTAAATGTATTTATTTTTAAAAATGGGCATGCTTTAGGCCACGCTCATTTTGGGTCTAAATATGAATGCAGATGTGGATATTTGGAGCATGAAATAAATATGAATACAGATAGTGACATTATATTACACCCCTAATGAATACACGGTGATATGGCTCTTGTTTTATATTTAGGGTGTCACTGAAGTCTCTTAATGTTGCGTATTGCCCAGATTAGCTCCTTTTCTGCACACACAATGTAAACGTCCTATATTTGTCTATGTATATAGATGGAGCTAATCCAGAGCATCATTACTGAGGTGGACCGTAAGACCGGCGAGGCTGAGTGTCAGTTTTACAAACGAGGTCTGTGCTACACAGAGGAGGGTCAAAGACTTCCAGAGATTCATGCCTCACGCTTTCTCTACTGTCACGGTGAACTCAAGAGCACCAAAGGACAGGTGAATGCAGTCTTCTCATACTTTCTATTCACCACTTCAATTCATTTAGTCATCCCTTTTATCATACAGTATTCCTGCTATGGATACAAATGTATTATTATTATTTTTTAACCTTCTATCATCACCCTCTGTTCTCTGCAGAAGCTGCATGTGTTCCTGTTCGAGCTGGTGCTGGTTTTGACTCGCCCAGTCGTGCAGGACAAGGACGGCATGGTGCAGTTCCAGGTTTACCGTCAACCCTTACCTGCTGCCCAAATCCTGCTGGAGGACCTGCCTGATGGAGAGGCCAGCAGTTCTGGATCCTTCCGTGGTGCCTTCACTGGCAATGACAAAGGTAAGATGTGTATTTTGTCACGTAATGCAAGAATCTCAGGAAGCAGCTGTATAAACAGGTGGACTGTGACTTGTCAGGACAGTAACGATGCCGAAATGGTGTGTAAGTGATACATTGTGACGTCTGATTTTACTGGCGAAGGATCTTGTATTTAGCTTCCACACACAGAGGTTCTAAACATATAATATAGATATTTGCACAGTTTCTTTTTGAGAAGGTGGTGGCCATCATGGTATATTAATTTTTATACCTCAGCACTGTTGAATTTTTAAATCTAATTGGTCAGAGAGTATTAATTAATTTCTATAACAGCGTGCCTCGTACAGAAGTGCTGACTGCAAGGCAAATCACATATTAATGTGCTCATTCTAACACGTTATCGTTACATGGGACTCGTTTGGTGGACGTGGCACACAAGCAGATTTTAAAAAATGCGTGCCATTGTTTATATCGTGAAGTTTTTTTTGTGAGGAGATGTTTATTACATATTTTATTTACGAAGGACTCACCAGTGTCAGTGCTGTCAGAAGTTTTCCGTCTACACTAGTGAGGGTTTTGTGGTTTCTCATTGACACGACAGACTGCACTTTCTTGTCATTAACGTCAAGAGAAAAAAAAAAGAGGCTGGTGTGGGAAAGAATTTTGAGCTGCTGTGATGTAAGTGATAACAGAAAGTCACATTGTTGAATGTGACTGTAAAGGGCTAAAAAGTATGATGGGTCATTTTTAATAAATATAAAAAACTGTTAGTCTTGCCAAATTGCTGTGATATGAAGTAAAATGAATAAAAAACATATTCTGAGCTGTTCTTGGAAAGAAATCAACTTTGAAAAAAGGGTAGTAACGGCATCATGTTGTTTATTTTCCTATAACAGCATGCCCTGTTGTGTTTTATTCCTTACATGGTTAAATATACTTCATATCCACTGTTATTGTAAATAACATATTTATATAAAATTGAACCTTGTGCGTGGCTGGTGTATAACTTGTGTTTGCGTATCAGTGTAGCACATAAACAGCCATTGTTAACTATGCATCATCAGTTCAATGGACTTGTTCAGCCGCTACTCTTCCTGACTAATAACATCTTTCTCTCTCACCGTCACCCTCAGTGAAGAACTGCTTCCGTGTGAGCAGCAGGGGGCGCACGAAGGCTCAGTCGCACAGCCTGCAGGCCAATGACTCCTTCAACAAGCAGCAGTGGATTTCCTGCTTGCGCCAAGCCATCATCCAATCACGAGACAGAGATGCTCAGGCTAGCCAATCCAAGGCCCATCTAAGCCCTGAGCCTCCGCTCGACCACATCGCTGAACTGAGCCTGAATTCTGATGTGGAGATGATAGACACATAGGTCAGAGGTGACATCACGTTACAAGGACAAAGTTAATGTTCCCGGTTCATACAGTCATACCTTCGAAGCAAGGAACTGATAAAGTTTACAAACTTTCTTATTATCAAAGTGAAAGGTATTTATATGAATGGTTGCGATCTATAAGGCACAAAGCTGTGTGTTATGGTTCCTCTGAGCCTAACCCTGTATGGCTTACTGCAGTTAGTCAGACTGAAGAACGTGTAAAGTGGTCCACTCACATGTGCTTTCTGATTGTGCAAGCAAGTGTCTGTTAGGCAATGAGTCCATGAGATCATTCATGTTTCCTATGTAGCTTGTAGACTTATAATTAAGGCTCACAAACAGTAATTTGAATAGTATGATAATGATATACAGTACATTATGCAATTAGTTACTGCTTGTGAGCAATGTGATAGTGTCTGATGTTGAATGTGAATGCCATTGCAGAAATTTAAAAAAAAAAAAAGAAAAAAAAAAAGGCATTTTTATTACAAACTTTTTTTCCCTCTGTTAAACTGACAGTGTTCATGTGAAGATGATTATCAGCTATGGCAGGGTCGCAGAGATGGAGCTATTCACTTATGGATTTTGGATTTCTGTGCCATAAATAAATGTTATTCGATTGTCTATGGACATGTATTAGCTTGAAGTGCAATAACAAGCTCATACACCCTGATACATTTTGCATTGACCTTTTTTTTTTTTTTTTTTTTTTTTTTTTTTTTTTTTTTTTTTTTTTTTTTTTTTTTTTTTTTTTTTTTTTTTTTTTTTTTTTTTTTTTTTTTTTTTTTTTTTTTTTTTTTTTTTTTTTTTTTTTTTTTTTTTTTTTTTTTTTTTTTAAACTTTTGTTGATTGTAAATTTCATTGTAATTTAGATACTGTTAGTATACTATTAGGACAAAAGAAAGAAAACAAAGAAATGTAATTTATAGCAGCAAAGCATTCAGTGTGTTCGGTTCCAAAAACGTTCATTTATAACTGCAAATAAGAAAGATGGCCAAAGAGTGTATGTCCAAGTATTAGTAAGGAAGAATGGTAAGTTTCCGATGTGTATGCCCAGACCTTACCTTCACAACTGCCTCTTACCGCATTTGTATTTTTGAAATCTGTATCATCAGTATTCATTTTTGGATCCTCTGATTTATTTGGTTGTTATTCTTCTTGTTCTGAATCAGATGTTCTATACTCCTGCACATCGGACTTGGAGATAAGATGGTCATGGCGGAAATTTTCAGCCACATTTTCTTTGTGTAAATTATAAAACCAGAAATCACGTGGGATGCAAACTTTTGCACTTAGTTGTTAGCACAGACCTGTGTAGACTGTGGGTTTAAAGTGTCCCAGCTCCTAAAAGGCTAAATATAGACGCTTCTACAAAGAGACGTGGAAGATTAGTGGTGATTAAAGGTTCACTGGTCTGAATGGTGGCTGGTGATCAGCAGCTATAGTGAGAGTGGAACATAGCCGATAGACTTAACAAACCCAGGTAAAGACAACCACCATGCAGTTGGAATACAATTGAAAAGTTTTATTCCATCCAGCGCTGGAGAGCTTCTGTTAGCGGTATTAACTGCGTAAGTATATGTTCTGTACCCTTAAAGCAGTTGACAAGTTAAAGTATCTTAGCATGTAAACAGTTCATTTGAGTTCTTGTAATGAAATTTTCCATAAACTAGGAAGAACTAAGGAAATAAATAGTAGTCTAGACTAATTGGCGTGTGATGTATTAAAAAAAAAAAGTCACATGCAGCCCTTGATGTTGCAATGCAGTTTGTTCCTGTCAAATTACTTCATTTTATTTATCACTGGGATCTTTTGCAATGCTTTTTAAAAAAATTAAAAAAATGATACCAGCTAGTGCTCCACTGCTGATCACATTCTCGAATTTGTCTTTTGCACATTGCATGGTGTAAGTCTAGACTGTAACGGCTCAATGCTTAGCACTCGGATGGACACCTCATGCCAGGCCCTGTGTCGCTCGCTGGTGAGCCAAAATGAAAATATAGACATCTCACAGTCGGTGCTCTACACCTCCCTCATGGGCTTGTTGCTGGTGGCTGACAAAGAGGTGAGATGTTTAGTGTTTTAAAGGGAATGGTTTGTTCTGGACTTTTACAGGGCCATAATTTAGTGATTTCCCTACTCTAACGCACCTTTTACCACAGTGCTATGGAATTCTCAAATGTGATTGGTCAGATACTTTTCTGTAACAGCAGCTCGAACAGTGATTGTAATTCAAGTAGGCTGTAACTCAAACCACAAGTTCATGTCGATGCGTCTGTTTTAGTGTGTTTAGTAGTTTTTCATGTAATCATTCAGAAGATCATTCACATAATAAAGGCCTAATACTAAACAGATTTAAAAAATGTGGTGTTATTTAAGAAAGAAAATTATATAATCGTTGCTATGGTGACACTTAACATTTATGGAAGGAGGCTTTGTAACGGTCAGGAGGTTTTACACCAGAGTCTTCAGGACAGGATTTTCTGCTTTCTGGATTCTCAGTAATATAACAAACTGCTCCTTTTTCATCTTATTAACTTCAAGAGAGAGAAAAATGACGCTGGTGAGGAAATGCCTGACTGTAGCTGCTATAACATAGAGTGGGGTCCAAAAGTCAGAGACCACTAGTGAAAGTGCTTCTTTTTGGCATTCTTTTTCAATTTAACACAAAGCTTTTCATTAGAAATGATATTATCAGCAACAAAAGTAGAACCTTAAGGATATTTGCATGAATTTGGTACATCCTTTTTTCGCTTTAATGACAGTGTGCACTCGAGCTGACACAGACTCCACGAGTTTGTGTAAAACCTGATGATCCCTGTTCAAATCAAATCCATCGGCGTGTCTTCTGAACACCTGCTTCAACAGAAGGGATAAGACTCATGACTCATTTCCTTTTTTTTTTTTTTTTTTTTAGAATGTTCAAAATTCTAAAACTTTGTTTATGTCTAGTTTTAAATAAAAAAAAAATCCCAGATTTTCAGTGTGGTCTCAGACTTTCGGACCCCACTGTAAGTGATAACAGTGGCTGTTCCACAATATTACATATAATTATAAACAGTTAAAAGTATGATGTCATTCATTAATAAATTAAAAATTATAATCTTTGGCAAATTGTTGGTGTTTTTTTTTTTTTTTTTTTAAATTGAACATTTCAGGACATCCTGTTATTGGAAAATAATCAACTTCTGGGGAGTAACAGAATGCCCGGTCATGTTTTATTCCTTACTTATTTATTTATTCCTTACTTATTTATTATTTAACTCACAGGATTAGTTGGTGTGTTCAAATTTTCTGGACTCTCCAGGACCTGAGAGTACCCCTGGTCTATAGTGTAGGTCTAATTGGAGCATTTAAGATGCAAATGTCTTGGCTTCTCATTGCTGCACGTTCAGATTAAACTCATTAGTATTGTTTTATGACAAAAAAAAAGCCATGTGCACATGTAGACACACGGAGGTTCTGCATACTCCTAACTTCCTCAACTAGATAGATGCCTTTGTAGTAAGCCTCTATAACCTCCATGAGTGCGTATTCCCTGTACGTGATAATAGGATTAGAGATGTATAAATGGAAACAGCACACTCCCTGGAGAGGTTTAGCCTGGCAGGATATTTTGAGAGGGTTTATAGCGAGGTAGAATGAGATTACTTTACCATTTTGATCTGTCAGTCTATAGCTACACGAGTGATAATTTGAGATGTTTTAATTTGCAATTTTCATCCTACAGAGAGAGCTAACACTGGGCAGTGGACAAGTTGGACTGCATAATGCCGGGAACACAGTATGTTATAGCAGACAAAATGTTTGTTAGTGCTTTCATAATGCAGTATTTTTCCTTATTATGGTACCGAAGTTTCAATCGTGCTCTCTTTCTCTCACAGTGTTTCCTGAATGCCATTGTGCAGTGTCTCTCCCACACTCAGGGTCTTAGAGACTACTGTCTGACTAAAGCCTACCTCCAGGACATGCGCTCCAGTCAACAGCCAGAGCTGATGAATGGTGCGAGCATTGTTCGCTACGCTAATTCACTGTGTAAATTAGATTTTCAGTACTTCACATACTAGTATGGGACAGTTTGAAAAATTCACTGTGTGATAACCACGGAACAAAATATTATAGCTTTTAAAAAATAAAAAAAAAAACCTTTCAAAGGATGTTACATTGCGAAAACAGTACGAGTATTAAATTGCTTGTTTTGTTAGGAAAATTAGCAGTCGTCTTCAGTAAAATGTTTTGCGATATTTTAAGAGGTGATGGGCATGGTGGCTTAGCTATTAGCATGTTTGCCTCACACCTCCAGGGTTGGGGGTTCAAATCCCACCTCTGCCCTGTGTGAACAGAGTTTGCATGTTGTCCCCATGCTTCAGGGGTTTCCTCCAGATACTCCGGTTTCCTCCCCCAGTCCAAAGACGTGTGTTAGCATTTCCAAACTGTCCGTAGTGTGTGTGTGCGATTGTGTCCTGCGATGGGTTGGCACCCCGTCCAGGGTGTCCCCTCGCCTTGTGCCCTGCGTTCCCTGGGATATGCTCCAGGCTCCCTGCAACCCTGTGTAGGATAAGCAGTATAGAAAATGGATGGATGGATATTTCAAGAGGTATGCTCCCGGATAACTTTATTTCCAGCAGCATACCTGCTGAAATATTGCAAAACATAATTAAAGGTGGAATACTATATAGTAGTGTAATGTTATCAGTTTAAGTAAATCCCATTGCATACGTAATTCAGTTCTATCAGTCATGCTGTGTCTGGTATAAAGCTGTCTCATCTCTTCTTCATGTAATGGCCATTTCCATTATATCTCTATCCATCAATTCTTTTCCAGAATTCACCAAAGTTTTGGAAGGGCTGTGGTGCACAGATGAAGGGAAAAGGCCAGTAAATCCTGAGCGGTTCTACCGTGTTTTTAAAGAGGCTAAGCCTTACTTCACTGGATGCAGGTTGGCACAACAATAATTTATTGCAATACTTGGTGTTATCAGATGGTTGCATTCACAGTATTGACTACGAATGTTGCAGTAGCATTACTACAATATCTATAATGTGGTAGTAAGTAAGGAATAAAGCCTGGCACTTTTTATATACTTTTTAATCCTTTTATAGCAATGTTTGAACGTTGGAACAACAACAAAGCAAGTTACTTCCTGTTTTACATTAGAAAAGCAATAAACAGTCATATCTTCACCAGCCTCTCTTTTTTCACTCGCTTGAAGTTACAGCTTTCATGCTACCGAGAAACCACAAAACTCTCCGTCCTGAAGACTTTCTCACGTCAGAAAACTTCCAGCTTTACTTCCAACTGTTACAAAGCACTGACACGGAAGAGTCATTCCAACAATGCTACATAAATGTCTCCTCACAAAAAAAAAACAAAAAACATTTTTAAACCCATTCATGTGGCACGTCCACCATACAAGTCCACCACACTATCCGCTGTCACCCAGATGAGGAGAGAACCCTGGTTCCTCTCAAGGTTTCTTCCTCATATCGTCTCAGGGAGTTTTTCTCACGAGAGCGTTAATAAAAACCTTGCAGCCAGGACTACTGTCCAAGCCATGCTGTTATGGAAAATGAATCAACACCTTCTGACCTATCAGAGTCGAGCATTCCATATTGCTGTGGTATGAAGTCAAATACGTGGTAGCGTATTTTATATAGTGCAGTTATACGTTTTGCAGGATGTAGATAATGAAAATTCCTCCTCATGTTCTCACTCTGACAGTCAGCAGGATGCTCAGGAGTTCTTGCGATTCCTTTTGGATCAGTTACATACAGAAATCAACCGCCGACCCTCACACCACCCTGCCACTCCTACCACTCCTACCACTCCTGAGCCCAGCTACACCCGATTCAGGTACACACCCAAAAGGTCTGATCTAAAAGAAGCAGCAGCTATTCAGCCTTATATTCATTCAAATCCTACACTAACTATTGCAACTAGTATTTCAGAAGAAGCAGCTGCTATGTGGAAGAGACATGTTGACAAGGATGACAGTATAATTGTAGGTAAGCATGACTGGCAGGATAACACATTTGACTTTTTTTTATATAAAGGTGCATTTTGCAATGTGTGAAAGTGTTTCTAGACCTGTAACAACCATATAACATTAAAGATACCTTAGAAGAACTGTGATTTGCAGTATTAGTCTCTAGTTTCTTGCTTCCAGGCTTCTGTTTACATGTTCCTAGGCCTGAAATGAGCTCCGCCCCACAGAGAGGGTGGGGTCAGCAATATCAGTACATTCTGTTTGTTTAACAATGCATGTATTGCTATAATAGGAATCGAGTTATTCAGGTACCAGATTTCAAATGAATGTCATCCCAAAACCACCTGGTGTCAGGCAACTTTAGACTTAAAGTAGTTTGCTATATTGAGGCAGTGTTTCACTTCTGTTGATAGGGACTTGGAACCATTCAAAATATATGTCTGGGTTTGAAGGGCCTAACAAAAAGCTTTTGTATGAAGCACATCAGTGTGAATTAGGATTTCTGAATGTAATTAAAAATGTTTCCATGGAATACAGTAACTTTAAATGAACAACTTGGGATTTTTAGATACCTCTGCTAAAATATTAAAAAGTAGAAATAGTGGCTTTTAAGGAAAGTGCATGAGCTCTCTCTGAGCTGTAATTTCAGGGCTGGAAAAATGTGAACAGAAGCATAAAATGAGGAAAATGCCAAGATCAGCTGCATGGCAATTCTACAACTAATCACATTTTTTCTAAGGTATTTTCAAAATGATATGATTATTGTCAGTCTAGAAACACTTTTCAGAATTACAGCTCACACCTTTAATTATACTGATCACGAGTCTTGTACTGTTTCATCTCTGTTTTCTCACTTGTCACAGATTTGTTCTCAGGACAGCTGCGCAGCTCGCTGCACTGCTCTGTCTGCTCACACTACTCCAACACCTTTGATGTGTTCTGTGATCTGTCGCTGCCTATCCCAAAGGTAACTCACACTCCCTCTTATAGGCCTTGTCTGAGACATGTGTAGACCTGATTTTCACCTTTCCTTCCACCCCGTGCTGTTTCAGACATGTGACTCCAGAGCAGGTGTGACCCTTCGGGAATGTCTGGATCTGTTCTCACATGAGGAAAAACTCAGCAAAGAAAATTCACCTGTAGGTAGAGAGCACGAGCTTCGAGTATGTCTGCATGGACAACCCTCCATGTGTGCTTACGTACTGTAATTTGTTTTGTGTGCTTTAGATGTGTGAGAAGTGCAATCGTCACACAGAGACCACAAAAAGTCTAACCATCCAGAGATTCCCTAAAATCCTGGTGATACGTATCCTTTGCACTTTATTTACTGGATATAATCATGGCAATAATGATAGCGATGAATGTAGCAAGGCTAAAGGTTCTTCATAGAATTTCACTTAACTGCCTGCCTTAGACTTAAAGCGCTTTACAGCAACGAGGTATTCAACCCGGAAAAACGCAGTACCAGTGTCATTCCCTCTTACCGATCTTGACTTGGGACCATATGGAGCGAGTGACTGTGGTGAGAGTGCCTGTAGAGGAGTAACATTAAATCTATTAATTCATCATTAATCATCTTTGAGCTGTATAGGAACCAAAAGCTGTTCAGAGGACACAAAACAGGTGTGAGGCAAAGGGTGGGCATATGAGTTATTAGAGAACATTTCTGTCATATTAAGAAAGGGCAAAAGAAAAAAAGAAAGCAAACGTCTGTGCTGATGTTTTGAATTTTCGCTATCTTAACGTGACCTTTTCTGTTACATGTACTAACAGTCTTGCTGTTATAAATTAAAATTCTCCCTAAGGGGATGCAAATTTTGCACTCAGCAATACATACAGTCACCGGTCACTTTTTTTTCTTTTCTTTTTTTTTGGGAAACACCATACTACATACTAATACTTTATAGAACCAACCTCT
Organism: Pangasius djambal; assembly: GCA_022985145.1. Taxonomy (NCBI): domain Eukaryota; kingdom Metazoa; phylum Chordata; class Actinopteri; order Siluriformes; family Pangasiidae; genus Pangasius; species Pangasius djambal. The sequence goes on along the minus strand of CM040990.1, from coordinate 10,179,521 downwards.
CACCCCCAAAATCAATTTTATTAGAAACATTCATTTGAGATTCTCTTCAGGTTTGCATCACAAACTGCACATGCTGCAGATCTGCCACATCCCAACAGTGCACTGCTGGATGCAGATCTGGTGACGGCACTGAAGTACACTGAACTCATTGTCATGTTCGTGGAACCAATTTGAGATGACGTGTGTGCTTTGTGACATGGGCATTATCATACTAGAAAGAGTCATTATAAGACTGGTAAATTGTGGCTATAAAGGAATGCACATGGTCAACAACAATACTCTGAGAAGCTGTGGTATTCAAATGGTGCTTGATTTGTATTAAGCGGCCCAATGTGCCAAGAAAACATTCCCCACATCATTACACCACCAGCAGCAGCCTAAATTGACGCCAAATTCTGACCCTACCGTCTGCATGTTGCGGCAGAAATCAAGATTCACCAGACGAGGTGACATGACCTGTGGCCTCAGATTCCTGTTCTTGGCTGACTGGAGTGGAAACCGATCTGGTCTTCTGCTGTTGGACCCCATTTACCTCAGGGTTTGACATTTTGTGTGTCCTGAAATGCTTTTTTGCTCTTCATAGTTGTAAAGAGTGGTTATTTCAGTTAGCAACATCCATGCCATGGTCAAGGTCACTGAGATCACATTTTTTCCCATTCTGATGGTTGAAGTGCACAGAAACTCCACAGAGACAGTACCCTGAGCTCAGGCCCGCGTGCCTGATTATTGAACAAATAGACATTACAATATATCATTTTTGACTGGCCAGATTTACTTAAATAAACATAACTTTAAATAATTAAACCACGTTTTCAGAAACACAATGGGCTTTACTCAGCTGTTTACCATAATTACATTTACGTTTTGTTGAATGTCAGTGTAACAGATTCATATTCATGTGTGTATAGGCCCAGTGCTGTATGACCTATATGCTCTATGCAACCACACTGGCACTGTGAACATGGGTCACTACACAGCTGTCTGCCAGGAAGAAGGAGGCTGGTGCTGCTATAATGACTCATGGTGAGTGGAACACTTTTTCCACAACACTCAGTCAGACTAATAGTGTCATCTCATTGCACATTTTTCATGGTGACATTGCATCTCACATAGGAAACGTTTGATCCGTGATAATATTATGTGTGTCTGATCAATAATGCTTGACATTTTGAATATATAAAAAGGTCAAATTCATTGCATATCTAAAAAACTGATTAGCCAGCTGTTTGGTGCAACCATATAGCAATAAAGAGAACCAAATATACTGTATACAGTATGCACACTTCTGGAGTTATAGGTGACTAACTTCAGCTTTGTGTAGATTTTGCTCTGGCATATGTTTTATGATAGCACTAGGATTTTATCACAATACTATAGACAAAAAGTAATAAAGCTAATATGTAAGGAATAATACACATTACGGGAATATAATTAACAATGGCGTAATATGATGCGTCCCAAAAAAAAATTTTTCCCTCAAGATTAGTCAAGATTACAATTTTTAATTTATCAGTGAATGACGTCATAATTTTTAACCATTTACAGTTACATTTAATGTTGTGGAACACCTGTGAAACAAGTTAGTTCACTTACGTTACAGCAGCTATAAACAGTAGGTTCCTTCACGGCCTCTCCCTTTTCCTCTCTTGAAGTTAATAAGACAAAAATCCTGCAGCATGCCATGTTACCAAGAAACCAGAAAGTACAAAGTACTATGTCCTGAAAACTATCCATTAATGTTAATAAATGTAAATAATATAAATGTAAATAAATGTCTACTTATATAAAAAAAAAAAAAACCTCCTCATATCATTTATTTATTTTTTTCTTAAGCTTAGTTTATTGTGGAGCGTTCACCAAACAGTTCACTATGAATTAATTGTTACTGTAGAAATTATAACATATTAGAAAGATCATATTAATATAAATCTGTGACTTGCCAGCTGTAATGTCAGAGAACATTAATCAACCAAACAGATTTGAATGAATTCAACAGCGCTTTGGTACAAGTCTTGTTAAACTATTTCATGCTGTCTATTTTCACAGTGTTACCCAAATATCTGAGGACCAGCTTCAATCCAGCCAGGCGTATCTTCTCTTCTACAAACTTAAAAACAGCACGGCCTCCAGGAAATGAATCTTTTTTTACTGGACATTAGTAGGCAATTCCACTCCCAAGGGAAAGAAGTTTATGTGACAGTGTTCACAGACCATTCAGGAGAAAGATGATCGAGGAAACATGGATTCAGTGAAGCTTGCTTATTGCTCACTGATTGAACTGCCAGCAAAACTGTTTGTTATATTGAAAGTACTTGGATTATTTTTTGGTGTTTTAAACAGGTTTGTTTAAACATTTTCTACTAGGCCACAGGCATTGTTGTTGTTGTTGTTTTTTTTTTTATTAAAAAAAAACATTTGCTGCAACAGAATATATGTACAGGTGATGAATCCATAAAACTGTATACCTCTATTTTGTTAAAGTAAACTTGTGTTTATGCACTGTATGCAGCTGAACAATAATTTAAGCAAAGCACAGACTAATCAGCAACATGGAGTCATGTGTAAAGATTTCCCTGTGTTCATAGACAAGGCTGCTGTATGTGTATATATATAACTTTTTTAAAGCCCCTGTTACCTTTACTTGCACCACACACCATACACTTTTGTGTCACTAATATGTCCATGTCCAATACACAAATAATAATAATATAGGTTATAGGGTATAGGCTATGATAATATAGGTTGTCCTATGTTGGTCCTTTTCCACTGATGAACAGGTTAGAGTTGCTGACAATGGAGCAATGAGACTTAATAAACTAGCAGCTGACTGTATGATGCCCATAATGGACACAAGGTGTGAATGGATAAAACTAATGATGTTATTCTGGGTATTTGATCGAGTGTTAGAAGGTACTGTACTTTCAAGTGAGTATCAATGCCTATGCTGTTTTCCAATAATGATGTCATCAACGGGGATTGAATCCTCTTTTATGGATTACTTCAAGAATTTTAAGAAATTTTGAAATATTGTGACTCTGCAGGTGAAGCACACTGCTCTTTTATAGATTTGAATCTTACAAGCATGGTTACATTAGTGATCTGTAAAAGCAAGAGAACATAAGTGCAACTACCTGTAACTAGCATTACAATCTCTGTCAACATACAGAAAGTTATCTTTGCCCACATATATTATTTAAATTTACACTTTCATGAATTCTTTTACCTGATATTTATATGCCGCTTATTCCTTTTTTATTTCACTGGTCTAAATTTTATAGCTGTGAGTGCTGTCATCTAAAACAGTTTCACATGGTCAGCATGCCAAAGTATGTGGACACCTGAACATCACACCCATATTTGTGCTTTCCCCAAACTGTTGCCAAAGTTGGAAGCAAACAGTTGTATATGATGTCTTTGTATGCAAATTCTCTTCACTGGAACTAAGGGGCCCAAACCTTTTCCAGCATCAGAGGGGGACTTAGCACCAGGCAAAGGTAGGCAACCTAGATATATTTATATATATTTTAATTATTAGTACTAAATAACATATGCTGAAAATGTAAATATTTGTTAAAACACTGAAATGATTCATATCGCTGTTATTTCAGCAGCGTCAATGCAAGGCCCCTCCCCAACCCCGCCTCATGCTGTAATGGAATATTGAGGGAAATGTGTGCAATTGAGTAGGGCCCCCAAATCACTAAATCCACCCTTGTCCAGTGTGACAATGCTACCGTGCAAGCGAGGTCCATGAAGACATATTTTGCCAAGGTTGGAGTGGAAGAACTCAAGTGGCCTGCACAGATCCCTGACCTCAAACCCACTGAACCCCTTTAGGATGAACCTCCTCGTCCAACAGTGACCTCACTAATGCCCTTGTGGCTGAATGAGCAAATCCCCACAGCCACACTCCAAAATCTATGGAAAGCCTTCCCAGAAGAGTGGAGGTTATTATAACAGCAAAGGGGGACTGAATCTGGAATGGGATGTTCAGTAAGCACATATGGGTGTGATGGTCAGGTGTCCACAAACTTTTGGCCGTATAGTGTAGGTGGCTGTAAAGCATCAACGCTTCAAGAAGCTTCGTCTCTCCATCACTGTCAGTTCAGAGGATTGAAAAGTAGTGGCTATATCGCCATCTGCTGGACAGTACTGTTTTATTTTATTTTATTACATCACTCCCCTCCCCTATTCTATCCGAGATTATGGTATGTTCCGTTACCAAGGTGCTTGGCCCAAACTCCTCACAAAGATATGCAGCAGGCCACCACAAGCCTTCTCCAATGTTGACAATCATAGCTAGCCAGATAACCGAATATTACCAAGTTAAAGTTTTTTTTTCCTTCAGGATTTTATTATTACTGTTTGTAGGCTATGCTAAATAGTTAAAAAGCCAAGGGTAACTTTTTCCTAGCTAGCTAACGCGTTGCGTTCGGTTGTTTTGAAGTGGTCAGCTGGAACAAGTTGGTTAGCTAGCTATTTGGCTAAATACAGCTAGTAGTGACCACAGAAAGGCCAAACAGAAACGGTGTTTGCACCCGAGTAGGGACGTGTGTGTGTTTTCAGACTGCGTCTGTGGCTAATTAGGCGTTAAGCGTTAGCAACTTTGCTTAGACGTCTCGGAGTCTATTCTATTAATGTATACAAACCCTGTGAGTAAGATGAGCAACAGGTTTATCGGTGCACTGGTCAGTCACTGTGTGGCGTGTGTGCAGCACTAGTAGCACTTTCCATAACGGAGTCTGTGTGCCATATACGGAATGATGATTAGGAGAATATATGATCAACTTGGTTTGGTTATTAAATGTTGGAAACGACATGCTGGTGTGTACTCTGACTGCTGTGAGCTGATTTACAAGTGATGAGTGGACTGCTGTTGGACTTCAGCTGGCCATGGAACAGAAACAGGTATGAAGTGCGTCAGGTTTATTTCTACACTTCCAGCATAGCTTCGATCTTTTGCATGTAATGACCTTATAAGGAAATGATCTCCTCATGTATGTACGTTTAATCCATTAATGGTTTCTTAAAAGTGTGCCTCTTATCAAAATGGGTGTTTTTGGACCAAAAAAAACAAAACCGTGGAATAGTATAGCTAGGGGAAAGCTCCCCCAAAAGTTTAGAAGATATTCTAGTCTTTAGTTTGTAGTTGAACAGTTAAAATCTTTTGATGATTCATCCTGTATTAGGCTTGTGTTTGTCCAATTAAATGCTTTCTAGCACATGCAGTCTCCTCCAAAAGTTAGAATAGCAAAACCAATTCTTTTGGTTATGCTATACACTGAAGACATTTGGGTTTGGGATCAAAAGTTGAATACGAGACGATAAAGCTGTGAGCTGAAAGCTTTCATTTCCTGTGGCACCTTTTGTTTGAACCCACCCATTTTTCAAGTGATATTGGAACATGTGACTGAGAGGTGTTTCTTGTTGCTCAGGTGTGCCCTGTTACATTGATTGTTTACATTAATAGCTCTGAATGTCTATGCTTGGTTTGAGCTCTGGGTTTTGCCTGTGAAGACTGCTTTGTTGTTAAAAAGGATAAACCAACATGAAGACCAGAGAGCTGTCTATGGGAGAAAAGTAAGCCATTCTGAAGCTGAGAAAAGAGGGAAAATCAGTCAGAGGCATTGCACAAGCATTGGGCATAGCCAGTACAACAGCAGTTCATCTGTTTGTTTTTGGCACACTATTCTCATTTCTAATCATCCTTTGGTTGGCAGAAAATGGTTTGTGTTTATTCATTTTGTAGTGGGTGGAAGCTATACATGGTCACGCATATGTGACAGGCACTTTTCGGCAGAGTGTTCAATGCCAGAATGTCTTTCTACCTCAGATTGATTGAGAACGTGTCACATGTCTCTTTGTGATGACTCTGTGGCTCTCAATCACCATCTGCACCACTGATGGCTGACTTCGACTCAAACATTTATGGTATAGCTACAAAAACTTGTCTTGTCATCAGGGTCATCATCCTTCTTGTAATGGACAGGCATGGGTGAAGGTTGGGGGTGAGAAATCCTCCACAGTTGAAAAGGGTACTCACTAACGTCACTTTTCTCTATATTTAGCTTGTTTGCTAAGCTACTGTCAGGTTTGTTTAGTTTTGGTGGGGGTGTGGTGTGGTGTGCCTCGATTGCTGTTGGCAGCCAAGCACTTCAACATGCTGTAATGTTTCATGGGGAATTTAAACTCGGCATATTGGGGTACCCTGGCCTGAAACACTGAATCCATATTGGAGCAGATTCAGCATATGTTGTGTTCTGATCCACTGAACCAAGTTCAAAAAATCCTTATGCCATGAATGCATGATATGCTGACTGATGCGTCTTGCTTAAAGCTTGTATGCACCCGACGTTTTGCATAACTTGACACCAGAAGCTTGCAGCACTGTTCCCAAGAGGATGTATTGGATCTCAGAGCTCTGCACTTAGGTATCACATCATATTACAGGTAGTTGCTTCGCACCGAAGAGCGTGTGGAGTTTTTGAACTTGGTGTGTCAAATAACCTAGGTCTCATGTACTCCTGCACTTCTTGTGAATAGTGGCTTGTTGGTGTGTGAACAAACATTTGTGTATTTCTCATCAAGGATAAAACCGAGCTGAAGGAGCTCTTCATGCGCTTGGAGAAGGATGGCATCCCACCTCAGGCCTCGGTGGATGAGCGTCAGTGCCACTTGTGGCGTCTTCTCCAGAGCAGCGAGGGCAGCCTAGCCTCAGCCACACAGGAGCTACAGGCTCTCCGCGAACAGCAGGCCAGCGAGATGAAAGAGGTCAGTGTCCAGATGGCAGGCTCAGGAGCCTCTGTAAAGCATAGCTAATGATCAGTTAATGATCCCTTCCTTCATCAACATTTTATCCTGATTATATGGGCTTGGCTCTCAACAAAGTGAGATGATCATGATCTGCTACTTTTACAGTCTTTCTCACATGAAATCTAGTGCTACTGTCAGTTATTTTGGTCTTCTAATCTTCTGACAAATGATAGCCAAATGTTCATTTTAAAGATTTAATAAAAGAAAACAGTAACAACAATAAAATACAAATCATATTAAATGCTCTTCTGTCGGACATCACTCCATTCCATCTGAATAAAGAGCTTAAAACATATAGTCTACTTAGTCAACTTGTTCCAACAATGACCTTGTTTTCAGCAGACTGTAAAAGTAACCGAATGATGAACAGACCAAAATGCTTGCTTAAATTATAGATGATCCCTCCCTTAGTACACTTCATACATATCGTATATTTTCATCTGCTTGACCTTCCCTGTCATGCTGCTTCCTTCTTACAGCTGAGAGTCCTCACCATTCATGCCAATGAACAGCTCAAATGTGGAAAAGAAGTTTCCATGGAAGCATTTTGATTAAATTACACAACAAGAGTAACAACATTGTCTACCACTTTTAAAAAAAAAAAATGGCCTTCAAGGTTCATCTAAAAGCTGACCCAAAGAGCTGAGTCATTTGGGCAGTGGTGACTCGGTGGTTAAGGCTCTGGATTACTGATCAGAAGGTTGGAGGATCAAGCCCCTTGAGTAAGGTCCTTAATCCTCTCTGCTCCAGGGGTGCTGTATCATGGCTGCACTCTGGCCCCAGCCTCTGGCCCCAGCCTCCTACCAAGCTGGGTTATGCAAAGAAAAGAATTTCACTGTACTGTAATGTGTGTGAGACAATAACAGGCTTCTTCCTGAACAACATATTCCTGAAACGTTACCGACTTTCAGTTTCAGCTTTTCAGCAATGCTAGGTAACAGAGAGGTATTGAAATTTATTCAGATTAATTTATTCAGCCTTAACACTTTTTTGTCATCTTAAATTAGAGATGTAAATATTAGTAAGAAAAAGCAACACATTACAAATTTGAGTGCTGCTGTCAGCCATTTTGCCTCTTGCCTTACAGTTAATCTGGCAAGCGCATAAGGTTTTTAGTATGGTTTCACTTTAAGTAAAAAAAAATGTTCAGTGGGTCCACAATGTGAAATCAAGAGTTAATAGCAAAGGTTTTAATTATTTATGTTAATTATAAGAATATTTGTTGCAGCGCCAGTGTTGTCTGTAAGAAATACTGTTTTGTTTTCACTGCTTTCTTCCTTGTGCAATGCAGAGAATAAAGAGACCATCAACAAGGTTAAGAGATGTTAACTTGGGTGTTTGTGTGATACAGGTGGAGAATTATGTGGAGCATATTCGAAACATGTTAGAGGAGCGTGAGTGTCTGACAGCTGAATATGAACGGGACAATGAACAGCTCCGTGCTGAGCTTGAGCAGATTAAGCACCAGCAAGGCAAGTCTTCTCACATGTTGTATATGAAGGTTTACAGTCATCCAAGTAAGTCCATATGAATGACTGCTAGTAGTAAGTAAAGTTAGTTGGACTTGATTACTTGAGAAACTTGATCACTTAATAATTCCTATAATAGGACCAACAGATTTGGGGTCCTAGTTCATTTTACACCAGTTGGAGTGGCGAGTAGCCACAAAAATGTGATTTTAAAGATTAAAGACTTTAATCATGCACTAAAATGTCAGTAGTCCATTTGATCGCAAAACAAAAGTATTTCTATTCATTCATGCTGCTTTAAAGACCATTTTTGGGCTTGCATGGTTTTGAAATATTATTAAAAATTTATGATAAATTTAAGAGTTTGTGCAGGTTGAGAAATAAAATAGGAGAATAGCATTATTTTCTGTTAAGTACTAGTTTTGAGCAGGTACTTGTACAGCTGAAAGCCTCTGGTACTGGACTGATGGCCATTGGAAAAAGCACAGTTCCCGTTTTCTGGTGCTAAATCGTCCAGTGCTTTGTGGACATTAGTCAAGCAAAGTGTGTAGACTTGTATCTGTTGTAATTATAACGACTGTCATGTGCTTATTGCGGGACTTCTGTTCACAATATCCTCATACTGAGCGTCCTTTCAAAACACTTAGTACTATTTGCCTTTGTATAATTATTTAGAATCTCACCATCTGGTGTCACCCAGAAGGGGATGGGTTCCTTTTCTTGTTTTGGTTCCTCTCAAGGTTTCTTTGTCATGTCATCTAAGGGAGTTTTTCCTCGCCACACCACTGTCGTCTCTAGCTTGCTCTTCAGGGATCTAAACAATATCTATTGTTAAAAGTTCCATACAAATAAAATGTAATTGAGTCGAGCAGTCTGTTAGAATCCGAAGTTGTTCTCTCCCTATACCTCTTAGAAAAAGTAAACATGGCGTGGCTGTTTCAGTCTTTCTTTTATTAGATTACTCAAGCTAAATCCTTCTGGATGTTTTCTAGAGTGCCAATATAAAGAGGTGATGGAGATGCTGGAGCAGGAAGGCCTCGCTGAAATCAGTAACAGCAGTTCTAGTGAGCAGGTGGCTTACCTGCTGGTCGAAAGAGTCACCTTGCTGGAGAGGTTGGAGGCTGCAGAGAGGAAGCTCGATACTCAGACCCTGACAGGGAACCTTAGAGAGGTCCACCTACAGGTACCAGACCAGAACTAAACCGAGAGCATCACACACTTTGACCTAAAGTTTTATGATAGATAGTGCCCATCAGAGGAGGGTTATGGGGTTTTTTAATTCAACCATTAGTGTGTTTATAATGAACTCTAACTGAGTTAATAATTTGGCCGCTGTCTTGTGTGGGGACTAGGAGGAACTGGACCACATCCGGCACACACTGGAGGAAGAGCTCCGGCAGCAAAAGGAAATGATGCGGCTCACTAAAGAGAGTATGAGCAAGGTGAGGACATCTAAGTGCACTTTCCATGCTTGGCTATTTTCTCTTTCATTCATGAACAGAAATTAAGCTGTTTGTCAGTAAGTCTGAGAAATGTGCGAACTTTGTGACTGTACATCCTTAATTTTATTTCCAAGGGAACAGAATCTACAGCTCAAAGCCCATGGAGGAAGCTCTTTGGTGTGCACAAGGCAACAAAAATGGCACAGAGCCTCCCTCTTGTATGTTCCCATGACTGCTGTATTTGCGCTTTCCTTGAGCTGTCATTATGAGCAGGAATGTGTATTCTCTCAGCTATGCATATCTTGCGCAGTTTACCCCCCCCCCCCCCCCCCCCCAAAAAAAATATAAATAAATAAAAATAATAATAATTAATTAATTAATTAATAAAAAATTACTGAATGTATGCAGCTTCTGGCATGTCTTCCCAAGTCTAACCACTAGAACTTGGTTTTAAAGAGTTGGTTGTCTCTTTAATGGTTTTCATTGGCTGTGTTTATATGCTAAAATCATTTCGAGCAGCCCAATTACAGATTTAGAATGTGCTTACATGTACCTAAACTCTGCAGTTTGTTGAAAGTCTGAGTTTACATGCATGTTACATGTAAAACCAAATTTATGTGCATGCGAGATATGACATTAGAGTCAACATCACCATGTCAACTAAAAGCTTGAGTCCTGTGAGAATGTATCAAATAGCTAATATTAGCTGAGCATGTTAGCCAAGGGTTCACTCATCTTGCTTATGCTCACAAGTTTTTGCACCCACAATGTTGGTCAAACACAGAGATGATTCCGATTGTAAAAGCTATCAGATTCAGAGATTACTGCGGTGATTATTCCCCTATTTATTGGGTTCTATGGTATGGATTCTACTTGTTTTGTTGGATAATAATTTTAGTCAGATTGGCATCAAGTGAGGTATACACATGATGGGTTTTTGTTCCATGTGAACAATTAGGTAGATTATTAACATACATTTAGGCTGCATGTAAACAGATATAGCTGGTGGGTGAGCCAGCAGTAGCTGTTTTCGGCTCTGCTCACACTAAAGCATGTTCCCCGTTCAGCTTCACTCAAGCTCCTCAGTGTGGCAGATGCATGGTGAGCACAAGCATGGAAGCTTGCCTGACTCCTACCAACCACATCCTAAAGACTGAAAGCTCTTTGGCCAGTGAGCTGTAAAAGTGTTTTATTTATTTTTTTCTCCCCCTTCAGACCCACGGTGCAGAACTGGAGCAGGAGTGCACAGAGAGGAAGAAGCTAGAGAGGGATCTCGAAGAGGCATCCTGCAGACTCACTATGGCTCATCAGGAGATTCGCCACCTAACTGACGAGCTAGATCTGGCTCGGAAAGCTCAGGATGCTTGTGGTAAGCGCATCACAAAGAGGTTTTACTTACTAGTGCTTATTGTTAGTTCATACAGTTAATTAATATTAGTCATTGTAAATGATCTAATGTATTCATATTAGGCCCTGACCTGCAGACAACTGGAGTGGAAGTGGCACGGCTAAAACAGGAAGTAGAACAATTAAAGCAGTGTGGTAAGAACTGTCTAAAAGTTCTGATACCTTTGATGCTCTAAACAAGTATTGTTGCTTCTAAAAAGTAAACCTTTGGCAGATATGGTGGAGCTGCAGAAGGCAAAGGAGCACAACGAGAGACTTGACACAGAGATTCGGGCACTGAGGGACAGAGTACGCTGCTTGGACTCTGAGAGGAAGACTCTTTTGAAAATGGTGGGTTATATTTTTCTTAATTGAAATGCAAGTGCTAGCGTTCAAAGGTTGCTTAGAAAACTTTTTCCAAACGGTAACCTTTTATTTAGAGTAGAATAGACAGTAGAGCCATGCTAATGCGTTTTGCAAATGCTGCTGAAGTACAACACACAGGGATGTTCTTACTACTGTAATATCTTGTCTCCACAGATTGAAAATTTCAAGATACATCCCAATTATGGAGATAAACCTGCAATGGATCATGAATCTACTCAATCTGTACAGGTGAATTACAGTGAAGTGCGTTTTTACTAATAATAACAAAAGCTGCAGTTTTAACCTTTACCTAATGCAATGCTTGAGAAATTTGGTTATTTAACATTTGAACAAAGCTAGCCATATTGCTCTAATATACTAATCACATAATGTGTGTGCTAGGTTGATGGAAATGTGGATCATTCAGAATGGTCAGGTCCATCATTAAATGATGAAAAGGATCAACTCCATAAAAGGTAATAACAATCATATTTTAATTAATTAAATGGGCAGTATGTAATTTTTTGAGCTATTTGCGTGTGTAGTGAATTGCAGTTCAGTATAAAACAGTAGTAATCCTGTTGCTTCCTCGCAACTGATCCCACCCTGTCTGGTGAAAGTACGTATACTTCATTACCTCTTAAGGAAAAGTGCAGAGCTCTGTTCTGGTTAGGAAAATAGACAGGGGCCTGGAATACTAGAAAACTAGCATGATCCATTGCATGGCAGTAAGGTGGGTCAAAATTGATGTGATTATTATAGCTCTGGAAACACTTATTATAAAATACTTATACGTTTCATAAACGGAACCTTAAACAGGTCAAAGATAAAGTTGATAAATAAGGAAATTGTCTGTGGAATTTGCACACTCCTATTTTACGATCATATTTGACTGTACACAACTTAGATCATGTATTTGTCTGTATGTGAGAGCAGGTGTCGAAGAGAGTCTGAGGATAAGGACTGCCGTCTTCGGGAGCTGGAGAGGAGGCTGCTAAAGCAGCAGCAGGAGCATGAGGAGCTGGTGGAGAGGAACGAGGAGCTAGAGGCACTGCTAGGGGAGGCACAGAACAAAGCGAAAGAGGAGCGAGAGTGCCATGAGTGTGAAGTGGACAGCTTGCAGAGAAAGGTCAGAAATCACAGTGCTGCGAGAACACCTTACTCAAGTTTATTTTTAGTTTGATTTTCAGAGAAAGTGAAAATGAAGTTTGTCTTTGCAGATTAAAAATATAGAGGCAGAGTTAAATGCAAAGAGTGCCCATGAGAAGAGACCTGTGGAGAAGTGTGATCAGACTAAAGAGACTATCTCTGAGGTAGTTGCACTCAGTTTTAGTATTTGTATGTTATACCTAATGGACACTACATGACCCCATAATTGATTTATGCTTACATTACACCTACTGATACCAAAACCTAATAGTGTCAGGACGGCATGAATGGTTACAACATGATTATCACATGACTTTGCAGGTTGATGTTATTTGGTCAGAAGCAAGAAAGAAGAGGAGGAAAAAAAAAACGGAGAATAAACAAAATGGAGTTTGTTATAAATGGAGTATTTGTATGTTATAGCTAGTGAGTTTATTTATTGTGTCCACAATAAACTCAGAGTTACATTTGCATATCTGATATCCATAACCTTTCTTAGTGACGGGACAATGGAGGCTTAAAATGTCTAGTGTGCACTTGGCATGAATTAAAACCTTGTGTGTTTTAATTATTGTGTAATATATGTTTGAATTTTCCAAAGCTACAAGGTGGTATTCAAGAGAGACTGACATTTCTTGAGAGTCGGCTTGCTGAGGAGAAGGACTGGAGGAAACAGTTAGAAGTAGACTTAGCAGTGGCCCAGTCTTCTCTGAAAAAAGAGAAGCAGGTAATGCACTCAAACAGGCCTTCATTATAAGCAAAGAACATTTACATTTGTATTGGAATTGTTTAAATGCATCTACAATTGTTAAAGTGCCTATACAGTATATTAGTAAAATAATACTCCAGTTTTTTGTTTTTTTTTTTGGACATAATCTCTATCTACCATATCTGTAGGGTAAGTACTATTACCAAGGACAATAATTGTAACACATTTCCCTGTGTTGAGAAAAGAAATGGAAAACCCCATTACTCAAAACTCACTTATAATGACATTTGCTGAATTTCATCAATATGTAAGAATTAAGAAAAACTTCAGTATGTGCTGTTGTAGCAAAATAATCAACAGTGGGGTGGGGTTGATTTAGTTTAAAATAAAAGTATGTGCTGTTTTGTTTTATTCCTCTTATACCACAGCAATTTGCCAATAATTAAGATTTGTTTTTTCTTAATTAAAGAACATCAACAACATAATTTTTATCCATTTATAGTTATGTTTAATGTTGTGGAATGTCTGCAAAGCACAATAATTCCAAAATAATCACTTGCGTTATAAAAGATATAATGTTTCCTTACCAATCTTTTTTCTTCTCTCTCCTGAAGTTGATGAGGCAAAATGCAGCTGGTCATGTTACGAAGAAAATACAAAAAAGATAAATCAACACCTTTGCACAACTCGGATTCAAGCATTCAAGAATAGTGTGATATAAGCACTTATAGTATGATTATATAATATTAATTCAAAACTTATTAAAAAAAAAAGACTTATGCATGTTTTGGATGAAAGTTTATCATGACCTTCAGCTTCCATTATAATGTTTATTCCAAAGTAAGTTTTGAATAAACAGTTAACTTCTGTCATTATTTTACAGTGGAGCAAATCAAATTTGTCTCACATACATTAGAGGTACAGTAGAATTTAGAAAAAACGCTGGAGTATTATTTTTAAAGAGGACACCGATTTATATTTAGATTATGGACTGCTTGTCCTCAGGCATTGCAGAGAGAGCACGAAGAGCTGAAGAAATTACGCATAGAGGTGCAGAGCTTACAGGCTGAGTGTCAGCAAGGGAAATCCCTCAGCATGAGCCTCACACAGCTAAAGGGAGAAAAGGGAATTTTGGAAGAAAAGGTGATGTCAGTATGACTTATAACTGACTAGCCATTAAATATCAACCTGTTTACAGAAAGCCATATACAGATAATCTGGAATGTCCAAAATCAGTTGTACCTGACATGTGGCTTTTAATTACACGTCATGTTTTAGGTGGCCCAGTTGGAGCGTGCTCGGTCACGGCTGCAGGACGACCTGGCACAGCACATAGAGGGCAGCAGAGTGCAGGAGGACCTGAGAGAGAGCAGGGAGCAGGTGACACAGCTTAATGCTCTAGTTGAACAGCTGCGATCAGAACTGTGTAAACTGGAGAAAGAACACAGCACACTGAGGTAAGGAGCTTTATAAGACACAAACTGTTAACTTAGAAGGATCATAAAGTGCATCATATACACCAATTCACAGTTAAGGATTTAAATGTGCATTTGGTGCTTGATTGATAACTATTTCGTCTAGTGTGTGGAATAAATTATAATTGTGTAGCTAAACTTAGTGTCCAAGTCACAGCTCGCTTCCGTTGAAGTAATCATGTGTAAAATCTGAGATCTATATTTTTACCTATAATCTGTACAATAAAAGAGAGAGTACACCACACTGTGTTAGGAATGAGATGGTGGAGAAGCGCAGGCAGGTGATGGAGCTGCAGGCTGAGCTGAGTACCAGAGCCCAGGAGAGGCTGCAAGCCGAGGGCCAGGTGGAGCGGCTCGGTCTAGAACTGCAGCTCAAGAAAGAACAACTCCATGCTGTCAGGCAGGAGAGAGCACGTGACCCTAATCCCCAATCGTCTACAGGAAAGGACGACGAGCTCAGCCAGGCAAGACTCTTAATTCACTCACTGAGCTGAGGATGCCGAATTGCCTTGCTTTGTGTGGAGTTATTTTAACACAGTGTGACCATTACAGGAGGCATTACTGGTAGATTTATGACATTTAATTTTTATAACAATGGTTATCTTCATTTGTGGAATATGGAATTTGGTGGTTTATTTGAGAAGCTTGCATAGAAAGGATGACTGTTGGTCAGTTACTGTGATAACCTTATGCCAGTGCTTATATTTTGCTTTTCCAGGTGGCGTGTGTGAAATCAGAGATGAGTAAACTGCACACCACCCTGGAGCAGGAGAGACTTCTGGCTAGTCAGCACCAGCTGGCCCTGCAGGCTCAGATCAGTGAAGCCCAGGCCCGGGTCAAGGTCAACACACAGCCACAATCACAATGCACTGGCACTAGAAACGCCCTCCTGTGTTGTGGCTAGGACTGCGCTAAACTGTCTTAGAGTGCTACTTAGGGCAGTATTGTACTTGTATTTTAGTTCTGTTTTGATTCTAGTTGTGAGTCTGTTCCTAGGCTCAGGACTCTGTCCTGCAGCAGAAGGGTGAGGAGAACAAGCAGCTAAAGCACGACCTGCAGAGGACCCAGCACCTCTTTACTTCAGCTGAACGAGAGCTGCGTTATGAGAGGGAGAAAAATCTTGACCTTAAGAGACATAATGCACTTTTAGACCAAGAGAAGATCAAGGTAGTTCCCAAAGAAATTGATTGTCTTTATATGATTGCTTATATAATAATATGTGTGTGAAATATTTACTTGAAAGAGTTACAGAATTCTGTTACAATGAGAGAACAGAACTGGAGAACAAATGCACAAAAAGCCCTTTACACTAAACAATCAAGAAGTGCTGTGAAAAATAGCTAGTGTTGTTAATATCCTAATAAATGTCTTATAAATCCAGTCCAAACTAACATTTCTTAGATATCTTTCCATCTTTGCTTTGTTTCACATATAGATTAGAGCAAGCTAATCTGTGCTTTCACTGTGTAGTAGCCGAACATGATGACTGGTCCGTGCTGGTGCAAGGGGTGTGTGGTTATTGTGGCTAGGTGTTGGTGTGCATGTGCGTGCTCATACATTTTCCCTGACATATGTTTGAGGACAAAATACAATACAATATAAACCTTAAACCTGCACATGATTTGAATAAGTTATCATGGCAGTTAGAGATTTCTGCTGTGGTGTTGTGCTAAGCTGAATGCTGACAGGTCTGTGGTGTTTAGCTGTGTGCAGAGCTGAAGCAGGCTCAGGCCAAATTGGCACAGCTGGAGGCCAGTGCAGGAGCACAGGTGGCAGAGCTGGAGCAGCTGCAGCAGAGAGCCAGGGAGCTGGACCTGGAACTGGCCAGGAACAGCCAGAACAGACAGAGCAGCAGTAGCCTCCGGGAGGAGCTCAATGCTGAGAGAGCACGGGTTATTGCTGCTGACAAGAAGGTTAGTGCTGAGGCCTAATTGTAGGGGTCTAGACAAAGCCAGTGAGCACAATCAGGAAGGTAGGTTTGCTGCAAACATCTCTCATCCAAGGTCATGTTGCAAACATCTCATTAGCAGATTTGCACTATAGCTGGCTACAATCGCAGCTGAAGTATCCCTAAACTAATATATATATGTTAAAGTTTTATTTTATTTATTTATTTATTTATTTAAGTATATATTTGAATAAATCCGTTCATATCCAGCTCAATAATTTAGCCCCAATGATTGCAAAAGTTGAAAAACTTTATTCAGCATTCAGTTTGTATATGTGGAGTATTTGTCATAATTTGTATTCTGCTTAAAATATAATTGTAACTGAGCCACAGGTCTACCAGAATTTAGGTCTTACTTTAAAAAGCGGTCTTTGTAGTGGTGGTGTGCTGTACATTTATATTTGATAAAATGTTATGAAACAAAAGATTGAAGCTTCAGAAGCTGCTTACTGCTTACCTTGCGTAAATATGTACTACATGCTATGCTTGTTTGAAGGTGTTGGAGCTTCAGCAGCAATTGAAAAACGCTCTTCATCAATTGCGCCTGGAGGAGGCCAGAGCTGGAGAGACCAGCAAGTTGGAGAGAGATACCAGAGACATGTCTGATAACTTGTCTGCCCTCCGAGCTAAGCTGCAGGAAGAAAAGCTCCAGAGGTGAGCCCACCACCTGACACAACATAACACAGAGCTCCACAAGCCACCTTGACGCGCATGAAGGGCTAGAGTGTAAAAACCCAATTTGATATGTGAGTAAGTGCCAATCCACTGGAGTTGGTGTGCTTCACAACATGCGTATGAGTTATCCCTGTTGTTTTGTTGATAGGAAGTTAGCGGAGCAGAGGGAAGAAGAGCTGCAACAGCAGGTGCGCTCTCTGCGTACGAAAGAGGCCACCCTCAGTCGCGCTAACTCCGAGCTCTCCCACCGCTCCCAGCAGATGGAGACGAGGCTGGAGGTGCTAGAGAGTGAGCTGAGCTCTGCCAAGGAGCAGGTTTGGTTATTCGTTTCTTTAGAAGCTTGATTGTTATTTTAGGCTTTTCGAGGCTCAGGGCCACCACTGTGGTGTTGCAGAGAAGAGAATTAATAAGGCAGACCTAACAGGCTGACAGCTTGTTGAAGCTGGCTGCTGTAAATCCCTGCGTGGTGTGATCTGTGATGCGAGTTATTTTAGTCACATTTGTTCATGCTGTTGTCTGTTATATCCTGCAGCAGAGCCTCAGTCAGAAGAGTTGCCATAAACTGGAGGAGCAGCTCATGTCCTCCCAGCAGGAGTCTGAAAGACTGCAGGAGGAGCTACAGAATATCCTTCAGCAGCTTGATACCAACATCAGGTAGGGACTTCATAAACGAGCATCAGGTATACCTGTACACTGTATGGCTAAAGGTTTGTGGACACATGAGGACACACTAAATCCCATTCCAGATTTAGTCCCCTTTTACTGTTATAATGACCTCCATTCTTCTGGGAAGGCTTTCCACTAGATTTTGGACTGTCTCTCTGTGGGGATTTGCCAATTCAGCCACAAGAGCATTAGTGATGTCAGGCACTGATGTCAGGCGAGAAGGTGTGGGGTGCAGTCTCCATTCCACTTCATTCCATTGGGGTTCAGTGGGGTTGAGGTCAGGGCTCTGTGCAGACCACTCAAGGTATTCCACTCCAACCTTAACACCCCATGTCTTCATGGAGCTCGCTTTGTGCACAGGAGCATTCTCATGCTGGAAGAGGTTTGGCCCTCTTGGTTCAAGTGAAGGGAAATTGTAATGCTGCAACATGCAAAGGCATCCTATGCAATTATGTGCTTCCAACTTTGTGGCAACAGTTTCGGGGAAGAACCACATATGAGCGTGATGGTCAAGTGTCAGCAAACTTTTGCTCATATAGCGTACGTTTGATAAAACCACCCCATATCCTCCTGCCATTACAAGTAACTAGCTGGTAAGCTGGTTTGGAAGAGTATCAGAGTCTCAATTTGCGTTGTTATATTCTCAGCACGTTATTTAATAGTACTAACCTGTCAGGATATACCATAGTCACAGATTTGTTCAACATTTTTACATTTGTGTAACATTATTATTGCTATCATGGTTCTACAGTAAGCGAATAATGTCAACAAAGTCTAAAAAGGTTACAAAAGTTACTAAATAGGTTAAGAGTAAGACAGCATATTTTTGCAGCCATTAAGCATACATACACAGATCAGGTCTGGTACACAGATCCAGAATACATCAAGAAGTGTGCACATCCACTCTCGTGCCCTAGCAAGCAGTAAGCTGCACATCTCTGTGTTAATTTGTTAGTAGAAGCCTTTTTACCTATGAATAAATCATTTCTGACATTTTTGTCTTATTTTTTGTCATTAAGGAAAATTTCAGCACTTATTAAATATATCTGTGAATTTTTATTTTGTTTTCATTTAGCGATAATGTTTTTTTTTTTTTTTTTTTTTTTTATTTCAGGGGTACCTAACATTGCTGCTGGAAAATGTTAAATGTTTTGAATTGTCTGCTCTTTTTTTAGGCGATACAACGAAAAACATACTGTACATAAAACCAAGCTACGCAGAGCGAAGCAGCTGTTCATGAAGGCAACCACCCAGCGAGACATGAAGATCCAGAAGCTAGAGAATGATCTAGCACTTGCGATGAGTCTGTCTGAGAAAGTGAGATGCATTTTATTCTCATAATCTGAAATCTCAGTATGCAAACTACAAGCACAGAATTCTGACAGCTTTTGTAACATTATGGAAAGGAAAAGGACTGGATTAGGACTGTGACTGAGGAGAATGAGCAGCTGCTGCTGGAGAGGCGAGAGTTGCTGAGGAGGATAACTGAGGCTGAGGAGATGGGCAACAATGGAATACGAACAGCTACGGACACGCAGCAGAGGTTTGAATGGGTCTTTTATACTGCACAGTACTCTAAGGTAAACCTCTAAGGATCCACGTTAAAGATCTCTTCATCTCTCTTTCATAGGGTGAAGTTCTTGGAGTTGGAGAATAAGCAGCTTCAGGATAAAACCCTGAAGCTGGCGAACCAAATCGGAGTTTTAGAACGAGCTCTGAGAAATCTTCAGTCAGTGTGTAATGCTGAGGTAATGATAAATGAATGGTGGCTGTTTATAAATGCCATTCAAATGGTTGAAAAACATTGTGCAAGTTAAATTAGTCTATTTTTGCATGTATAAAAATATATTCATATTTATATTCCAATAATAGGAGGTAAAGAAATTCTTTCCCTCTGGTATTCTTCCTGATGGCCTCTTGCAGACATCAAGGTATGTTTTACTTGTAGAAAATTACAGATATAGGAAAATGGTAGATGCCGCATTAGATGCTATTTCTAGATACTGTGAAATCAATGCATACGCTCCATTCTGAAATTTCATTGTAAGGCATTGCAAATCTTTGGTGGGATTTATTTGTGGAGTCTTGCATCTAAATGCTCTACAGTACACCACCATTTTTGAAGAAAATCTTGGTCTACACTGCTAAATAAGTTAACTCCACCTGGAATGTGCACCCTCCGATACCATTGTGCCGTTGACATGTCTGGTTAAAACCAATGAGGCATCTACCTTTTCATATTTAAGTAGAAACCACCTTCAATCTCAGTCTTTATTATTACAAATTGTACCGTCTTGTGTTGATAAACCTTTGATGAAGTCCGAAGCTGGGGCTCCGCGACTCGTGGGGACTGTTGGATGCCATCTGCAGGGTTAAAGTGGGCGAGCACGTCAAAAGCCTGGAGTCGTCTCTCTCTTTGCCCACCTCTCAACCATCAGAGATTGGCTACCTGAATGTGAGCTCCTCCATGGCTCCCATTGTCACCCAGCATCAGGAGGAGAACCACAGCGTCTCCAGCGAAGATGCCTGAGGAAACCGCTCCTTATTGCCAAGATTGCCAACTATCTCCAGATTTATAGCCAGTCTGTAGTAATTGTCACTGGGTCAGAAGTTGCCTGATCAAAGATTGACAAGACATTAACTTGAGACATGTAACAAGACAAGGCTCATTACAAATCAGTTCAGTGTTGGCTACCATGCTCTGATATGTTTTGATTTTGTTAGTAATGTGGTAAGATTTCACTGTGGAACCGAAGAGAGTGAATCTGACTGTGAGTACCGGAAGAGGAAGTCCTGCCTTTTCACATCAGTTTTGTAGGTGATTCACTTTTTCTTCAAAAATGCTTCCTTACACCCAAATAGGAGGGCTGATTCTGTACAGTGCTTTTATATGAAATCATGGCTAATTGGTAGCCCGATTATCCAAAAAAGGTACTTGTTTTAGTAAACAATGTCACTGTGACTGAAGCAATCATTATCATTTTCAAAGTCTTTGGTGTTTTTTTTTTTTTTTTTTTAAATTATTATTGTAATGTATAACATTCTCCCTTAATTTCACTCAGGGTCATTACCACTCAGCTGCGTTTATTGCCTTTGCCACTCGTATCCTTTAGAGGTCCCCAATCCAGAACTTTAGGGCTCTCTTGTTTTCCAGATAGCCATAAAGCTGAGTCTTGTGGTCAAAATTAAACAGCCACTCACCTGACCCTCCTCTTGTCAGTGCTGGGAAATGTCAAAGGAAACAGATTGTGATTCTCCAGAACCCAAGTGGGAATCTTGGAGCTTGGAGATGCAATAACTCTAGGCAACTGCTTACTGACTACACAGGGTAGAGGATTTGGCAAGCTGGATCGTAATCGTAATTGCGTAATGCGTAATGCGTAATGCTTTGAAACATTCGAAAGCAATGTACTTCATTTGATATTAAGGCCAAAGCACAAATTATAGCCTTATAAAAGCTGCGGGTGGAAAGGTAAGAAACACTTTTTTGCGATGCAGCTGTTACATGCCATGTTTTATATATGTTTTTAAATTGGTAATCCATAATGGAGACATGATACGATAGAGATTTAAAAGAAGAGGGATTAGCTAAAGCACTTTTTTTGTGTGCGCGCGTGTGCGCGTGTGCGGGTGTGCGGGTGTGCGCGTGTGCGCGTGTGTGTGTGTGTGTGTGTGAGAACACTCAACATTTTAGGAGCATGGGATAACTGGGATCTATATCTATAAAATAAATCCTAGTTAAGACTTTATGATTTCCTCTAGTGAGTTATATGTAATTCTTTTAACATTCTCCTATTCTCCATTAACCTGCCATCTGATCATGGCTGATATTCAGTTGATGGTCTTGTACTTAACCTGCTCTCATATTCCCATATTTCTTAGACCAAAAATATTGTACATGTGAGCTCCCTAGCCTTGGTCCTGGTTCACGATACAGACCATGACACATGGAATTTCATGCCACTAAAAGGAGAATGACTTCTGCTATCAATCAGATTTTATTGTATTTAAAGTCAGGTCTCACTTTTATTTAATACACTTTAGAACTGAGGGTACTGAAAGCTAAATTGAGTTGTGTATTAGACAACACAGTCCTTTAATAATTACTTCAAGGCCTTGTGCCCATGGCTGAAATATTGCACTAAAGTAGTTCAAAGTACATTGCTTATTATATGTTATCATTTCCAGTCTTATATGAAGAGCCTTACAGTGTTGTTTGATATGTACAGAATAAGGTACATGGGTATTGATTTTTTTTTTAATTTTATTGTGTGATGTATTATTATCATTATAATCTGCTGAGAAAAAAAATCACTATCCTGCATGTTTTGACAATAATGAATCCTCATGGCATTTATTATATTCTACTGTTGAACAACTGAGCACACAAATGTGTATTTTCTTATTAAACAGTGATTACATTTTCATTGTTGTACAGCTCTTTGGTTTTTCAGAGGATAGAACAGCATATTCAGTTAAAATACATAAACTATAAACAAACATTATAAACCAGCAATTCAAGCAAAGTAGATGTTAACAGACCATAAGCAAGTACCAAAATGAACTTTTTTTTTTAAATTTTGCTCCAACCATATTGAGAGTTTGCATCTGTTGAACACAAGTACAAATGTCAGCTTTATTTGACTGTCAAGTACAAAGAACACGCATATACTTATGCTTCACATGCAAATATTCCCCAACTCTTTATCATGCACCACTTGATTGACGGTAGACTGCAAAAACAGTTATTGTTTCAGCATTTTAATCAGACACAATCCATTTCCTTATCCCTTTACTAGAAGTGCTATATTTTTTAGGAATTATGCTTGTAATTTGTTGAAAGTAATGAATAAGTGATATAAAACAATATTTGTTGCTGCTGTCTTCTCTAGTCCAAAAGTTACATTAAAAGATTTCTGACGAATTTCAAAGGATAATCATAACTGCATCCTATTATCTGATAAGGTTTTTGTATTTAATGATTTTTGTAACACTTTATGTTTAGGGTTCCTTCACTTGCATTGTATACTGCACTAGTTAACAAACCACGAACTTCCACATGTAAATAAGCAGTAAATCAAATTAATGTTAAGAAAGTAATAAAGATAACGTATCAACTGACATTTGTTTAAATGTTACGGTGATGATACACCCACAACGATGAGTGTTTATTCAATTCATGTTTAAAAATAGTTCCACATGAATTGGCAAACATTTTATTACAGCGTGTTTGGAAAAATGTTGATAACTTAATGAGCTCTGTCTTCAGGTGTATATAGTGGAACTTGCATTTCAGATTCAGTTCTGAATTTTGCCAGTTTATTAAGGGTTTGGTTTACATTGCCCATTGTGGCCTTACTTTTACTCAAAGATGAGCTTTAAAAAATGGTTTATGCAGCTTCTGAATATTTATTATTCATTATTTCATTCATTTTTTACTAAGCAATTTGTGTCATTACTTTGTTAATGTTGCATATGGTTTATTAATGCTGAAGTACATGGTTTGTTCATGTCATCTAATGCATTAAATAATGTCAGTTAAGTGAATATAAAGGATTACCGTTATTTCGTTTGTACTTTTAAAAACAAAAACAATGAACCTCATTTTCTTTCTTACGGTCATTTTCGCTACCTGAATGACCAATCCAATTAAACAAAAGTTTAAGAAGTTATGTGAACACGTATATAACAGTCTGAGTTTATTAAACAAGATAGATACAAAGTGTTCTTGACATTGATATTTCCTAAATTAAATCTCGCTGTATTGTCTGTGCATATTGAATTAAATCTTGGAGACCACAATGCAAGACAAATGAAATGTAATAATTTCCAGACATATATAACAATGTCATATATTTGTTAACAGTTAATAACAATTACTGTCAGAGAAGTCCATGCGGAAACATAAAAAAGGCTTAACAGACTGAATACTGAAAACGTCAACATGGGGGGGTGGGGGAAGAAATACAACCATCAAGGTGAATATTCAAGGTACAAATAAATGATAAAAAGAATGGATATTAAAAACAATCAGTACTTACAGAGATAATCATCAATAACTGGAAATACAGATAAAAAAACAAAGTACACTAGCTAAAGCTTGTAATTTGCACTATTAATGATGAATACATGGTATACTTTATAATAAATGTACACATCTCATTGATATAAAGAGATTCCGGCAAATGGACAACTGGCTAAAGTAATCTGGAGTCTGTTAAAAGCCCCAGTTAGGATGTATTGTTTCAGAGCTAAATAAAACAGGACTAATGTGCAAAAAAAAAATTAACATCGCAATCAGTTTCTGCCAGTCTGCTATGAGAAATGTGAAAACCAAAATGGCCAGAACATACTGACTGGGGCTTTGATATGTAAACATGCTCGAGTTCCATTGTACAGCTTTCTATTGAGGTTTTACACACAATGAGAACATTCTTTTTAGGCTACAGACACAATGACATGGGATCAAACCAACACTTGAGCCTCTTCATACTGAGGAAAAGTTGTACACCCTTTGCTCCCTCTATCAGAATTACAGAGATAACATACATAACACAACATTACTCCTCTGCTGAGTTTTTCAACTTTTCTTAATGCAACCTCAAAGAAATCAGAAAGCAACATTTGGGCTACTTACAAGTTCTTTTTTTTTTTTTAAATGGACAATTTGCTGAATCAGTAATTTTGGCCTATTGGTACATGGGAAGCAACAACTTGTGAAACCTATACACATTTCAAACGGTAACAAAAACTAGAACACCAATAATAAAGGACTTAATGAGAACATTAAACATTAACACACTGATAAAAACTTTCTGGCAGTTGCTTAAAAGTTCTCGAATGAAACAGTATGAGCTTAACAAATGACTGGTATATTATGACTAATGATTTAAAAAAAAAAAAAAAAAAAACGCCTCTAAGTGAAGTCACTGCAGTGTTTGACAACGCAAATCACTGAGAAGAGTTCGAGAAGTCAGAATACTACAACTTTACGGAACTAACAATGTGACACTAAAAATGTTTTGGTCATTTTATTTTACGGAATTGACTGTCGTTCATTTAAGATGTATACAAACAAATTTATGTACTTCATAATTATTAATATTTTTTTTAAATCACCTTCATTTGCAAACAACCTGTCTGGGCCCACGTTCAGGGGAGTTTCTTGGAAGAAGTAATACTGAATACTAAACATTTGTACTTTAGACTAATCAGACGGTATTTATACGTGAATAAAGCCAGGACGAGCTTTAACTTACCTCTGCCCTATAAAGCTACCTGTAAAGCAAATGTCTATTTCATTTATTTAATATTCAGGGAAACTCTGCTAATGTTCATAAACAAAATTGAGAAATACACTGGTCATACTAGGTTTGTGGGTATATGTTGTATGTAAATGTAATCTCTTTTACAACAAATTTAAATTGCAGTCATATACACCTAACAGTCTATATTATAGGCAGTAATGTTTGCCCAGAGTTTTTACTAGCTGGTACAGGATAAATAAACACTCTTGCATATCTCAACCAAAACGATCTAACTGAATGCAATGTTTGGCAAAGACTTTAAATTTACAATTACATTCTTATGCATACTTCATATTGTTTCAGCGACTCCTTTTTAATACTGTTGCTACTTTTTAAAGAAGCAATTTTTTTTCTTTACTCTTTCTGATTTAGAGTACTGCGACAGCTAAATTACTTTTTTGAGCACATTACAATACACCCTCACTATGAGCCACAATAGCTGAGCTTTTAAAACTAGACAAAATTAATTAAGCTTTTACAGGCGGATCACTGGCATTTTTAAATAAAGTTTAGTGATCAGTACTAGAAAGTTCAGCGCTGGGCTGCTGCTTTGTTGTCCTGAAATCCCCAATGACGACCATCATTTAAAAGACCCATGACTTGTTGCAGCTTCTCAATCATTTGTCAAGGTGCTTCTACATTACTCATTTTTTTACAGGGATGAAGAACAGGCTTGGCAGAGGTCATGAGTATACACCCCTGACTTGCGCCGCACCATGTCAAGCCATCAACCCATTTAATGGACAGTGTAATGTCGTATGATGAAGTGCTAAAAACGATAGATTTTCCTCACAACATTAGGATTGGCCTAAAGGACAAGACAGGAAATCGAACTGATTTCCATGACATTGCACAACAAAAAAAAGAAGGATACATGGTACATCTGTGATGCAATTCATATAAGAGATTATTTTAGAGAGCATCTGGTCATACTGATGCTCTTTGCACATTTTCTATAGAGCCTCCATAGAAAAATGCCTTAAAGAGATAGTATAAAAATAAAAGGGCCTCTTACCACATAACCTTGGTGCATACCTACTACAGTTTCGCTTATGAAGTGTGGATAAAATGGTTATGTAAAGTGTGTACGTAATAAAGCAAGCTAAAAACTGATCACCAAGTGTGAGACTGGTGTTCTCTGAACACACTGACATAGTGCCCACACATTAATCCCACTTCTAGGTCAAATCATCCTTGCCAAGTTCACACACATCACAATATTTTATCAAAAAAAAAAAAAAAAAAAAAAAAAAAAAAAAAAAAAAAAA
>CM040990.1:10105270-10152748 GCA_022985145.1 Pangasius djambal | reverse complement strand
GCCATGACACTCAAAGACTGTTAGCCCCAAAACAAGGCCTTACGTCCTGTCTGAAAATTCAAACATTTAAGCTGAACCCCAAAGACTGGAAAGTGCTTAAAGCTTATCTTTGGATGCCTCCTAATACACCCTCAGTAACATAATATGAGAACAAACTAATGGAAAACGCTCTGTTGTTCTGTTTTTGGAATGCATGTCAGTTAGACTGGTGTCCGAGGCGAATCAGCAGCAGACACCTGGTGTTGAGATGGCAGCCAGTCGAGCCGCTATACTAATTTTCACTAAACAGCTAAATAAACCAAAGAGTATGGCAGACACAGTGTCCTTTTCAGGACTGCAGTACTGTCTATTCCTTTCTGTCTTCTTTTTTTTTTCTAAACAGAAGAGCAGTCTGGCACACAGAATAAGATGAGGAGGTAAAGAGAAGAGCAAAGCAAAGCTCAGATGAGAGAGACGCGTATGGGGATACTGGGAGATTCTGTTCTCTGTGGAGAGTGGTGGCTAACCAGATGCTCCACCACTGTGTGTTTGGACATGTGCTTCATAAGGTAGGTCTCCTAAAAAAAAAGAGAAAGAGAGAGAAAGAACAGGAAAATGTAAGTTGTCTGTTTAGATCAAAACAAGCTACAGCTGCTGAATGAGCTTTAACAGCATAACTGAATAGTAATGCACTGCTGCTCTTAAACACAAGCACATCATTTGTATTAACCTTGAATTTTGTTTACCTGCCTCTGAGAGCAGTGTCTGTTGAGTCATGTGCACCGTGTTTACAAGAAGATTCTATATAATTGGCCCACTTGACATTTTTCTGAGTTTCACGAAGTTTCCATTTAATAGTTGCTTTTTTTGCTTTACTAAGGACATCACTTCCTGCAGCAGCCTGCCATTACATAAGTTCTACTTTGTCAGTAAAAGTTTCTCCATCCCCCTTTAAGAACATCTCTAATAGTATTTCTCAACAATTCTTGTATCGACAAATACTTCAAATCTGCTAACAAAAAGACATCTGCTAAAGGTAAACGGAAAAATGTTTTGTTGATATATGGAAAATACCACCTAATAAATGTTGTTTCCATTGCTTACATTATCAGAATGGCAATGGAAACCTGACTACTGTTGGAAATTCTCAATATGGAAGTTGGTGTAATGAACAAGGTTGTTCTGGGCCCCTCTTCATGGTCTGCCTCTCAGAACTATGGAGGTCCCAGTACACGGCTATTCCTTGAAGAGCCTGTCTCTACTGCATCTCATGAGACCAGGTTGTCTCTTGATTGGTGAGTAACATCTTCACACATATTATAATTCACTCAGTAATACTGACAGTCGGCTGAGCTGGGGTGAGTTACTGTACATGTTGCAGACATGATCAACTCTGGGGCCATGGGCAGTTTTATTGCTACACATTTGGTTGGAGCAAATAAAATCCATGAACTCGTGCTCTCCCCTGCTCAAATCTGGGCACTGGATGGCTGATCCTAAGGTTATGGAGTTTCTATTACAAATTCTCTCACAAAAAGTTCAGATAGGATCAAATCATTCAGACACTCTTTGCTCATCACTGGGGATAGACTGTGTGCCACAATACACCATCCATTATATACCAGCCGGCAGAGGTTTTTTTTAGCAAGGTGCCACCAAACTCCCTCCACACTTTCCCTGGGGTTTTGCTATGAACCTGCTGCCAGAGACCTTTGGGGAGGGATTCATTTTGACTACAGCATCAACCAACTTCTTTTTCACTGAGACAAAGGATGGAGGACTCTGGCCATGCATTGATTACAGAGGACTGAACCAGGTCAACAAGAAGGTTCATAATCCCTTCCCTTTTTTGACGGTGGCACTGGAACTTTTTCATGGAGCCAGAGTTTTCAGAATACTCAACTTGTGGAAGACTGCCTTCTCCACAGCCTTGGGGGACTAAAAATACCTTGTGATGCCTCATGGCTTGGCCAACATTCCAGCTGTTTTCCACTCACTGGTCAGTCAAGTGTTCTGCTTTGTACAGAATGCTGCATCAAACAGAGGTGGAGGCAGTCAGCTCTGAAACCATTTTGAGAAACAAATGCAAATCCACCCACTCGTATGTAGTGGTTTACACTGACGACATCATATTCTTGCAACGTGGAGGAGCACTTGGGTAATGAAAAGTTCATGCTGATGTGACTGTCGGACCACAGGCTGTGCATCAACCTTTGAGGAGACCTTTGTGTAGGCAGTGCTGAGCAGTCCGCGCACCTCTCGCCTTATTACCAACTTACTACGTTTATTACGTCTGAGGTTTAAATGTTAAAAATATTCCTAGGGGTTTTGTCTGACCACTACCATTCTGGTTTTACATTCCCATTTTATAGGTATGACCAATCAGAGTCTTTTATTATTTTCAGATAAATACATAATGACACCCGCATTTTTATATACGAGATGAAAAACATGCCTCTTGTGGTCTGTAATCTACAGACAGACCTTACTCGTCTTCTAGGCTGCTTTGAGCTACTCCAATCAGACAATTATTTCTTTAGTATTGTAAACAACTCAGTGCTGCGGTGTATAATATAGTGCATGTAACACTGCACTGCTTAGGGCATTCTAATTCTGACACTTCATGTAAGGTTTTTATCCCATATGCCTGCTTGCAGAGGTATGCAGATGATTACTCACTGATGTGTATGCACGGCCACACATACTGCAGCAGTAGGCTTTAGCGTTTTTCACGGCATGGGCTGACAGGTGGATCTGTAGAGAGGCCGAGTCTGTGTAGGCACGGTAGCAGTTCGGGCACTTGTACGGCTTGTCTTTGTTGTGTTGCCTCTGATGGGACTAAGCAATGAAAGGAACATGTGACTGGCATTTAGAAGAAAACATATAATAGCAAAGCAAGCATTCATGCTAGCATGTTCTTTTGGTTATATAGTATTGGCTATATTGGGGAAAATATTCAGCAGTTAAAAGCACCTTTCTCTTTAATGAAGTACCTTTTCAACGATGGGTGGGATAAAAGTTGGCTGACAAACTATGTATACCCAGGTATGGGTGACAGCCAGTAGTTATAGCTGATCAAGTAGGAACAAAGTAGGTATTCGTAATAAAAGGGACTACTACTGTGTAGTTCAGATTAAAAAAAAATAATAATAAAAAAATAAATAAATAAATAAAAAACTCATGGGACTTTTCCATTTCCTTTAGGCCTATCAAAGCTTCTATATCTATCAAAAAGTCAATTTCTTGTATTTCATTCCCATGCTTAATATTCCAAGTCTAAATTAGTCTGCAGTCAGTCCCTCTTTCTTACTAATCGTTAACTAATTGGAATCACACTCAGATATTTTTTTTCTGAGTGTGACTCCAACTACTCACCTGTAAATTCGACAGCTGTGTGAACGCTTTTTCACATCCGGGATGGCCACACTTATAAGGTCTGTCCCCAGTATGAATCCTACATAATAACCAAAAATAAATTAGTCATCTTCATACCAAACCCATTTGGAAATAAATGCACAGCCTTTTTCTATATTTGTTTAAGAACAAATGTAGTTTAATGTGTGCATAAGAATACAGATTTTATGAAGTATAAAATGATCTCAAGACATGGGTGGAATCCTTACCTGACAGAATTGGTGTTATTATTAAGCAGAGGAAAGGCACAACCAAGTATTAGGTAAGAAATGTGACTATTATTTGTCCAGGGAGCTTATTAAGCCCATAGTGCTCCATGTGAGAAGGCATATAGCAGCTTCATCACCAGGTTAATTAGTATTAAGAATGTTTTTAAAGCACATTGGTACCTTGATGCTATTTCACTACAGCACTTTTGTGTAACCCCAGAAGAAAAAAACCTTTCCTTTGAATTCTGAACTTGATGTTGTGACAGGTCAAACACTAACGATACAGTACCCTTATATACTGCTCATTATTTGGGGCCCAGTGGAGGTGTTTTATCAAAATTACTGACCTGGTATGCTGTTGCAGGTGAGAGAGCTGGCGGAAAGAGTTCTCGCAGTAGGAACAGTGGTAAGGTTTGATCCCTAAATGAATCCGAAGGTGCTGTGCTAGATACGAAGCATTGGCAAAAGACTTGGAACAGTGAGGACACTTATGTGGCTTGGCCTCCGTGTGGGACTTGGAATGGATCTGCATCTCTGACTTGTTGAAGAAGGTGAGTGGACATACTTTACATCTGCACAGAACAGACACAGACAAAAGTCAAGCAAGTGCTACATTTACAGGGAAACACAGTCATTATGGTGATTCATTACATGCTACACACAGTAGTCAGAAACAAACTACACTGTCATGTTTATAACAAGAAAACAACCACTATATTTGCATAAAAACAATAACA
Organism: Pangasius djambal; assembly: GCA_022985145.1. Lineage (NCBI taxonomy): Eukaryota > Metazoa > Chordata > Actinopteri > Siluriformes > Pangasiidae > Pangasius > Pangasius djambal. The sequence goes on along the minus strand of CM040990.1, from coordinate 10,148,409 downwards.
TCTATTAAGTAGTTAAATAAAAGTTATATTGGCAAACAGGGTTCTCAGTAAAGCATGTAATCTAAAATATCTATTAGTACTAGACATTTTGTCACTCAGCAACACAAGTTGGTAACATATATTACTAAAATGTACTGATGCCCAGTAGAGATCAAACACCCCATTAATGTTTAGACCTGTAAGTTTTCCCCTCTTTGGCGATGGTGACTGACTGGTCAGGGCCCGATGCCAGAATGGGGTAGGGAACAACCAGCAGGGGGCCTGTGTTGTTCTCCGCTTTGATCTTCTTGCGTCCACGTAGGGGTTTGGGCTGAGGCCCCAGCATACCCGCCAAGCCTGCGTTCTTCACCTGATCCATGCCAGGGGCACCGGCCAGGCCTGAGATGACATTCAGAGAGGATGCTGCTCCTAGTCGGCTCTGACTGCTGGATGTGGTGGTGGATGTCATGGCCTGTGAAGTACTGTGACTGTCTGCACGAGAAGTAGGTGCCAGACCTGTAGTTGAACAAGTGGAACATATTTAGGGATCTGGTATTTAAACATGGCTGTCTGCTGTTAGCTATTACTTGTATTAACAGTATCAGAAATACTTCCATGTTCAGAATCATAATTCTTATATGGTTCCATGGTTCTTAACTTGGCTAAGTTTTCCAGAAGGCATCAGCGGTTTCCCTAAAGCCAGTATAGTCACTCACCTGTTTTTAAATTACCTATCTATCTATGTATGTATATACTGTATGTAACTACTGAAAAACATGTCACTGTTAGAAGGTTTGGAAATACAAACTTTATAGTCATGTGTTAAAGTGTTTAGGGTTGGGGCGTTTCATGTTCATATTCACAGAAGTGTGGATTTTTTGCCTTTATGTTGTCTGTTACTTTTTGGGGAACCAACAAGTAAAGCAATTTATTATTGAAGTAACTTTAAACAGAAGATCAAGAATAGTAAGATAACATTATATGGACAGGAGGAGGATTAAGTATTGCCTCTTTCTCAGAGAAATGTAAAGCCTTAAATATCAATCTCAGATGGAAAGAGTATACTCAACTGTGTATAGGCCAGTAACATTGCACCTAATTCACTATGAACCCAGGAGCTGAGGTGTGTTTGCCTTCCAAAACTTTTACACCCCATTTACTCCTGGTCATTTAATTCATCTTAGGTCTCAGGATTATAGCTGGATTAAATCATGTTAAAGGAGAATTTAGTGCAGGAGGGATGAACTGAGGGCATGTGCATATCACTGATGCAGTTTGTTGAGGAAGGTTCCAATGAGGTTCCAATGTCAGAAGCAGGGCTACCCCACAAGACAGCTGTCTTTTAAGACAGCCTTAAGGTAATACACTCTAACCGCTCAAATGCTTCCAGCACCAAGGACAGGTCTGAAATAAGCTGCTGAGTGAAGCTGACACACTGCAGCATTATAGAAGTGGCATGCAGAAGTGGCTAGCAGGTAGACCTTAATGGTGCATAAGGATGTACTATTGTCCATAAGATCATGTAGAAAAGATACTGTCAGACTGAGCACTGATAAGACACTAGCTGGCATGTCTTATCTGGTGAGACGTTATCTCTCAAACACCTGCCACTTCCAGCCATATAGTGGATGGAGCCTTTGTATCCTCATGGGGGAACCCAAATGCCTGACCTCTACAGATTCCTTTGAAATAGGAAGATTTCATGGGAAACTGAATATTGCAGCCCCTGGTTATTGTTTTGATCACCCATTTGGGAGATCATATGGCTTGTTGTCTAAAAGGTGTTCAGCCAGAGCTGGAGGTTGGTGGGAGTGATATATGTAGGCGTAGTGGTCATAGAAATAGACAAGTGACAAGCTCATAGAAAACAAGTGACTGACATCTAACAGTGAAGCGGATGGTGACACATTGAACTATTATGGGTGATTTGCCTGCAGGAGATGATTTATTACACTGAAACAATTTAAGGCCATAGCCTTTATTGAACAGTGATGTTGTGCCAATTCGTGTGCAAACAATGCTTGTGTACATCTCATCAAGGGAAGTGGTAGCTCAATGGTTAAGACGTTGGACTTCTAATTGGAAAGTTGAGAGTTCAAATGTCAGCACCACCAAGCTGCCACTGCTGTGCCCTTGAGTAAGACCCTTGACCTTCAACTGCTCAGTTGCATAAATGAGATAATTGTAAGTCACCCTGGATATAGGGATCTGCCAAATGCCGTAAATGTCTCACCTCAGCATGAGGGTACCCAGCACCTTGACAGAGACTTTTTTGGGCAGCATGAGGAACGGTGCTGTAACCCCAGTGAACACCTGACCGTGGGTGGGGAGGGCCTCTCCCCACAGACTGAGACTTTCCTCTTTGTTGGCAGGCCAGAAGAAAAAAAAAACCTTATACCTAATGGGATGACCACTCGAGAACCTGAACTAACTCCCATTACTGAGTCCACATAAACAACAGGCAGGCCACTTTCTCTTGGGATAAGAGGGGCTGGAGTTGGCCAAGTGGCCAGGCTGCTGGCTAGGGGTTTGGCCCTGCCAGAAACTTGATACACTTGGCTAGGGACCACATATGGTGCCTTCCTGGGAAGGCAGAATTTAAATGCCTCCTTCTTCTTCTTGTCTTCACATCTTTACTGCATGAGGGTTACTGTGGGGTCAATGAGAGCCTGGACTGGATCCACAGGTGCACCTGTAATGTGCTTTTTCTCACTGTCAGACCAGAGACTGACCCAAAGGGTATGTTCGTCCACAGCAGAACCCATGGATTGCTCATAGATTGGCCTTCTCTTTCCAGTTGTCTTCCCATATCATCTGTAAGGTCAGCTTTGTAGGCTGAATTTACAGCTCTCACTGCAAGAGATAAAGCTCTGCGTGTGGGATGGATGATTAAGGCAGAGAATTATCTCTCATTTTCTTAGGCAGGGCAGGCTTTAGTGAATCAAGCAAGCAGGCTTCCTTGCGAGGGGTTAAGGAGGCTTCAATACCCGGGGGTTTCCTTGACCTCCAGAACAGAGAGACTGCTTCAGGACTCCCTAGTGATGATTCATATGCTTGGCACATGCAAAGAGGACAGGCGGGAGCTGTTTTCTAGGCCTGCAGGGAGGACCCAGGAGTTTGCCGTCATACTGCCGTCATTTTGGGGAGCATTTGGCAATGGCTTCCAGTTGGGTGGTAGCTTCCTCAGCATCTTTTAGCTCCATATAAGCGAAACAAAAGTGACATGAATCCCTCTCTGTGATAACAGCACTGCACAAAGCTGAAATGACTCACCAGATTGCTGAGTCTTGATGACCTCAGGTGCAAAGACCTTAGACAGTGCCATGCTGCAGCTGTCTGCTGACTGTAGTTACTAGTTAAGTGAGCAAGTGGCTAGCAGGCTAAGCAAAGCTGCTAGAATTTCTAATTTCTATGATAATCACACATAGTGGTTGGTGGTGTGGTCTCCTATGGACACCGTGAAAGCCATGGTGGAAATGCGTTAGAACAACAAGAGAGTAATGAAGTTCTGAGAAACAAATGTTTACTGAGAAGGGTGAGCATGGTCAGGTTTTATATGCCTGCAGTCAGGATAGGCCCTTCCTCAGCATTGGATACGCACTCCTGTCAGGCAAGCCAGACTCTATGCTATTGGAAGCTTCTATAGAGGTCAGGTACAGATGTCCCTCCCATAAGTGAATCTCAAAGAGAAGATGATGAAAGAGAACTGAAGTAAACAAATATATCTTTATATATTAAAAGGATGGTCTATACCTGAACGATGGTTTGCTCTAACAGCCTGATCCACAGCTTGGCGCATGTGCCAATCTTCCCATAATCCTTTAGCCTTCACAACTGACTTGTCATCCATGGTAACCTCTTGATCACCAGAAAGAAAATCATGATCCATTATCAACGCTGGTAACATATCCACATTTAGATACATGCAGAATATTACATACTGCACCAAACTGTTCTGTATTACATAGCACCTACAAACTACAAAAAAACATCTCCTAAATGTGCAAACCCACTCTACATTGATGTCCTTAAAGTGTCATATGTCATGTTCAGTACCTGGAACAGTACTGGAGGCTGGGCGGGCGTGCAGGGCGATGTCAGGTTGGGTGGAGTTGTGGGCCTGCAGGCTCGGCACTTGCTGCAGTTTGGGGATTGGCATCATGTGCTGCGCGGCGTCGGAGGGCGGTGAGGCCACCAGCAGCGTCTGCTGAGAGGGAAGAGTGGTGGGTGGCAAATGCGCAGGTCTGATCTTTTCTGCCATCAGCTGCTCTTTGATCTTGTCGATTAGTACCAGGTTATCCAGCTGTAAGAATCATTGGTTATGCTCAAACTGGGGACATTATTTGAAAGTAAAGAAGAAAAAAAAAAAAAAAAAAAAAAAAACTACTGAGATCTATGGTCATATAGTAGAAGGTCTTTATTAACGTTGCATATGTATGCAAGTTATAATAGAACTGGCACGTGTTTTGTAATATTATGGTTGACTGTAGGACGATCCGAAATAGTAACAGCTGATAAAAAAGCAGATGGCAGACTATAACACATAAGACGCCAAACAAAGTCTCAAGTAAACAGTACATAATATACCCATCAGACATTTATGTTATACTACAGAAATTCTTCTTACACTAACTTGACTTTATCACCAGAGATTGATTAATATATAATAGGTAGTGTATTAGACACACACAGGTGAGTTCACAGGATTATAACTGACTGATATGAAAGACATAGTTGATTTATCATCATATGCAAGTAAATTATTAGATCTCTATTAGCATTTGTTTTGTGATCTTGCAAGAAATAGACCAATGACAAAAAGAATGGTGAAAATTTGACTTCATATGCACATTGCAAGTGTGAGTTGAAATGATACATTCCAAAGGTAATATCTCACCTGAGCAGGCATAGAGGGAGGTGGTGGCCAGAAATAAGGATTATTGAATCGAGGCTCTGCCATGCCTTTAAGGGAAGCAAAGTACAGCATTTTAAAACAAGCTAAATATCATAGTGCACAATGAGGACAAAAGAAAGCTAATCATGAAGACAAATCTGTATAAATCCATATTGTCTGTATGTCCTAACTAGGATTTTACCCCACAAAAATGAATAAATTTGTTTGCACCAACAAATATTCATCTTTAATCTTTAACATCTAAGTTTCTCTATTAATGATGTTACAGCAAAGTTTAGATGTTGTTTAAAAGTAATCAGGGTTGCATTCAAGCCATTTAATCCTGGTTTGAGTTCATCAATAAACCTAGATTAACTTTATTTCTGTTTCTCAAATACTTCAGTTTAAAAATTAGTTAGAAATTAAGTTTAATCTTGCATCAGATTCCAACATAAACTTGTTGAATTTGTTGAAAATGAGTTCTTAGAGGTTTTGTACCATAGTTAGTTTTTACTTATAAGGTAAGAAAAAAGGATTGGTAATGATCCATTTCAAGAGTGACATTGAAATTAATCCCAGGTCAAGCTTTTAATCAGAAGTCAAAGTTCTTATCAGGCATAAAGGTTTTAATCAGATGTTCTGATTTAAATCAGAGGTTAAAGTTTTAATAGTTGGTTTGCTAAACCCAGTTGTGTAGGTGGTGCATGAAAATAAAGACGAATATAAGCAAATTGTTTGTTTAATTTAATTCCAAACTAGTGCTGCACAATATGGACAAAATCCCATTATACACCTGTGATATTGCTTAAAACACAATGGTCAGCACTGGATGTGACATGAATAAAGATTTTGTGTTATTTGACCAGCATTATGTACAGCTGAAGACTTATATAGATGCAAACAGACCTCATAGAAACATTAAACTGAATTAATCTTCATATTGTAGTCTTGTGCAGAATTGCAAAGGCCAAAACCACATTAAACGACTGAAAAATGACATATTGTGCAGTCCAACTCAGTACTGACTGTTTATTGAGAAAAAAAAAAATAGAAAAAAGAAAAGAAAAAAAAAAAGTACAACTCTCACCAACAGATGCTCACTCATAGAGCAGACTAATAAAATCTTAAGAGCTGTAAATTTTTATGTGAATGTCAAAGAAAAGTTGCATAACTTTGTTCAGGAGTGTTTGGCAATAGTCATTAATGACCAAGTCGGCTCTGATGGCGGCCTCCTCGATGCCTCCTCACACTTTTACCAAAAAATCAGACAAAAGGAAAAAAAAATGGCAGCCTGTCTTATTTTCATATGGAACGACGCCATATTTCACACACCCTTCACATTGTACACTGGGGCTCTGTTTAACGGGGAAAACATACCAAGTGCTAATGTGTGTATTTGTTTACACAGATTTGCACCTTTGAATTGCCCGGCCCCTTTGAAAAAAAAAAAAAAAATGACACTTCCTACAACAATCATGCCGTGCAGAAAATGGCTTACAAACACTGCGCCGTGCTCACAGCTGCAATCTGACACCGCACGCCTTAACGACTGCTTTATAACGCTGCATAGTGCAATGTGCACAGAAAGATTTTCCAGCTGCAGACGCAGCGCGTTCGCATAATGACATTTGGGGGCAAATTTAGCATGCCTATGCCCAGATAAAAGACAATCCATCTCCGCTGGGAAGGCTTTCGTGACAATGAAACTGTCCATCGGGGATAGGAAAGGAGTTGTAAAAATGTTGCACACAAACCTTGTGCTCGGACTGCGGTTTCCCTCGCAGGAGAAGCTTAATAAAAGCTAAAAGACCTCGGTGTTCTTTCTGTGCGCCTCCACGCTGCAGCGCTTCCGGGTCGCCCAGTGTTCACTTCTGGTGCTTCCCACAGAGCCACTAACACTCCCAGAGCGTGTAACACACAGCGCGTGCTAACTCTGAGCACTGCCATTGCTGAGCTTCCCATCAGTGCTCCAAATCCAGTGCTCCAATTCCTCTGCAATGATAAAAACCAAATAAACTAATCAGATCAGTATGCATGGAGGAATATAAGAAATGTAATATAAAACAGGGAATTTTGAATGCACGTGAGGGTTTTCTGATCAGCTGCTACAAAGAGGGAAGAGTAGTAGTACTATTATTACTGTACACCCAATATCACAGGTTTAATCATATCTGCCTGCAAACACTTCAGATATCATGTACAGTTATTGCTATTGCTTTACATAGATGAGCTGAAGGCAACTAATTAACATTTACTTCATTTGTTGCCTTTGACAAACCATACACTTCAGTATTAACTCTGTCCAACAAAATAACGTTACTTTGTTATTAAGTAAAGAATAAAAGATGACAGGGCATGCTATTATCAGAAAACAATCCACAATTTGGGGTGGTGTGATATATTACCACTCTGAAGTGGATTATTTTCCTGAAACAGCATCGTGTAAAGTGTTTTTTTCCATGAGACATGTTAGTTCCTGTTATCAATTATGTGATACAGCAGCCATAAACAGGTATCTCCCCAGTTTTTTTTTCTCTTTCTTAAAGTTTTTCTCTTTCATTTCTGCTCCAGAAAAGTGCAGAGTCCTCTGTCCTGAAGACTCTCCCATGGTGGAAAATATTAATGATTACACATTTTTCTTTGATAAAATAGCAACATTTATTACAATAGCAACATTTATTATGTGGCGTGTCCGCCTTACAAGTCCTGTAGAAATGGTAATATATTAGAACGAGGGCATTATTATAAACCTTTCATTTGAATTACAGCCTGAACTATTAAATTAGATTCCGACCAATTAGATTAGGTATGGTTAATGATTAAATGCTAAATTCTCCCTGCATTAACAAATGTAATTCTATCCATACTTAAAAAAAAAAAAAAGTTCATATGAATGAGCATGAATTATATCATGTTACTAAATGGTGATAACCAGTTTGATATTACTTATAGGCCAATTGCTTTTGAGTTGATGTTTTTATTAAATATAATATAATATTGATATTAAATATATAAAATATTGATTATAGATTAATAACTATAAAATATAAAAAACTTAATAAATATAATAACTTTGATAATAGTCAGTGTAAAAACAAATCAAAACAAAACAAAAATATCCTGGACCTTCTGGCTATGCGTAAGAGACCTGTGGGATCCTGGACCCCTCTTTGAGAACTACTGAACTAAACAACTAACCAAACAGACAAAGAGATAAATATATTTGTTTGCATTACTAACGGTGTTTTAATGCCTACTAATCACTGGACTTTTTCCCAGGTCCAGGCTATCATTCCTCACACTCCTAACCTTTCTTAAATGACTAACTAAAAATCTGAGACTTTAAAGAGTTAAGGGAACCATAATGTAAATTGTTACTTATTTATTTGGTCAGGAATCCTGCTGAAGCATTTTTGCGCAAACTTCTCTTAGCCTACATCAGTTTCAGAAGGATACAGAGGTTTTCTCTTACTTGCACCTCTTTCAGAAGAAGTCGTCTCTAAAAGTCTTGTAGCATATTTCTAGGGGGTACCACCTGAAAAAAAAAAAAAAAAAAAAAAAAAAAATATATATATATATATATATATAATAGTAATTAGGATTTCCTTATCACCACATACACATCATGGAAGTATATTATTACTTTTTATATTATAAAGAGCCTAAAACCTCTTTTGGAAGCCATGAGCCTTTTCGTCTCCACTAGGTGTCATTATTAGTCCTGTTACACAAAAGCACCTATAGAACAACCTGCATAAATGAAGCTCCATTACTTTTACTTACTACATACAGAACTATAGCAGACTGACCTAAAGATCACAAAGAAGAGGATGTTCCTCTGTGACAAAATTTTACCATCCCTGCCTACTAAAGTGTACTAGGACACCTGTTCAGCACTCTGGAGGGGTTGTTGGTTTGACGTATTTTCCTGTGTCATATTTCTGAGAATTTTTTTTTTTTTGACTTCACCACCACATAAAGTTTCAGGTCCTCAAGACTAAACTTCCTGTTAGTAGTAGTCTTTCTATGGAAGAGGAGTTTAGTGAAATGCAGCAGTAGAAATGCATGTCTGAGGCTACAATGTAGCAGAATTCAATTATTTGCATACCTTTTGGGAATTTAATTTATTTCTGTACATTTTATTTGGTCAAATGTGTATGCTGAAGTTGAGGTTTCTGTTCATGGATATTTTAAAACTCATTTGCCCGTGACCATGTCGCCAGTGTTTATGGTGAGTAACTACGTACTTCTGAAAATGAATTCATTAGTTACTTACAGTTACCTACCTGCATATTGTTAAACACTCTTAAAAGACATAAAGCATATTAAATACTATTAAAGTGTATTTGTATTTGAATTAGTTTTGTATCAAGTAAATCTGATAGTTATTGCATTCGTCAATTACATACTTAATTCCACAGTAACTATAGGTCTGTTGCTCTTTAGATACAAAATCAGATGATAAGAGAGCTAAACCAAAGGCCACCTCTTTTTTTTTCACTGGAGTGTCTCTTCTCTGAAATTTAGTGAGCAGCACTGGTCTATGAAAAAAAAAAAATGGCTTGTCTAGTGCTTAAAGCAGGGACACCTAACCCCATTCCAGTTGTGTCATCACTCTGAGTTTACTCTAGTTCCAGATCAGGGCTAGAACTATAATTTCTAGGGCTTTACATCTTCAGAAATGGGCTACAGACATTTATCAGCAGAAACTTAAAATGATACCTATCCATTTGTCATAGCAGTGTAAATGTGTTCAGAAGCTGAGATAAACTAAACACACTGTCAGTGATCCAGTGATGCACCTTAAATATTAAAAACCCACATTATAGAAGCATTCTAGATGGTTTGTTACAGTTGCATTTGTTTTCAATTTGAATAAGTATCATATTGGGAGACTATTTGTGAATTTTATTCAGGCAAAAAGAAGGCACATCTATGATTTTATAATTAAGTATATTCTATTTTCATGTTATTGTGATTTGCTCATCTGTTTATAACTTCCTTTAATCGTGAAGCCATGATACAGCTTAAAGATATCCAGAATTATGCAGATCATTAATTTGTACTGTAACAAATGGTAAAACTGTAAAGAAGTAAATATTGGTCATGGTAATCAGCCTTAAGTGGATCATTTCTATATGTGATATTTCTTTATACTCCAGATATTTGCTCTGATTGCCGCCTCTCTGTGCCACAGTGGAGACTGTTCAGATAAATGTTCAGGGCCCTTGCCTGATAATCACATGCTTACCACAACTCAGTGTTTGGCAGGTAAACAACGGTTCTCCTTTTGACTTGAAAAATGAAAAGTAAACAAAATTGTGTTGTTTTGAGCATTTTCTTTGGCTTCCTTCAAACCAAGTTGTGCACTTTTTGTGCCAAATGTTTTAAATGTCATTAGTTTCATTAATGTCATCAGTGTCATTTATATCAGTCTCATAACGCTAATGACAGGATTCAGCTGGAACTGAGGTGGAAGCCTTTATCAAAGTGTCAGCTTGCTTTACCTTGCTTTGCTGAGTCAATTTCTTGTATTAGCATTTCATGTTTCATGTTTAGCATTTGTATTGTCTATTCATTCACTATATGTCTAATAGGACATCACACAAAGGATATCTGACCATCACACCCATATGTTGTCTTCCCCAAACTGTTGCCACAAAATTGGAAGCCCATAGTTCTATAGGATGTCTTTGTATGCTGTAGCATTACAATTTCCCTTCACTGGAACTAAGAGGCCCAAGCTTGTTCCAGCATGACGATGCCCCTGTGCACAAAGTGAGGTCCTTGAAGACATGGTTTGCCAAAGTTGTAGTGGAAGAAGTCAAGTGGCCTGCACAGAGCCATGACCTCAACCCCACTGAACACCTTTGGGACGCTGAACGCACCCCTGACCTTCTCACCCGACATCAGTGTGCAACCTCACTAATTCTCTCGAGCTGAATGGGTAAATCCCCACAGCCATGCTCCAAAATCTAGTGGAAAGCCTTCCCAGAAGAGTGGAAGTGGGATGTTCAAAAAGCATGTATGGGTGTGATGTTCATATGTCCACAAACTTTTGGCCATAAAGTGTAAACATTTTAAACAAGTTTCTCACTTTGTTATAGGAAAAGAATTAACGATGTAGTGGTGTGATGTGGCTCAAGTTACTGTTAGCAATCCAATGCTGATTATTTTCCAATTACAATATATCCAGAAGTGCTTTATTCCACAACAGTTTGACAATGATCAAAATTTTTGACAATTAATAAAATCTATGAATGAATGAAATGTTGTACTTTTAACCATTTATAGGTACATTTAATGTTGTGGAACATCCATGAAAGAAGTCAGATACTGTTCCAGCCATAAGTAGTTGTCCCTTCTCTCAAAGTTAATAAGACAGAAAAAATGCAGCTTTTCATGTTACCAAGAAACCAGAGAACGCAAAAAATTCTCACGTAAATGGACGATTACAATGTGCTGACACCTTCCCAAGTGCTGAAATTCCTTCCATCAATGTCATGGAAGGCTTTATCATATCAGCAATTATATGCTTTTGACTGCTGAATAACAGCACATTTTTAAATGTCTGCTTATTATTAGGCTTAGATAATACTTGGATTATGAGAAACATCTGCCATACAAGTCCCTGTATATGTTGTTACTATAAAAATGGTAACATACTAGAAGGATCAAATGAATGTAAACCTGTGACTTGAATTACAGCCTACTACTGTCAGAGCTGTGCTAAATTAAACAACACCTTCTGACCAATCAGAATAGAGATTTCAACAGTTTTGTGGTACATGTAAGAATAATGCACTTCAAACTCCTTTTGACATTTGTACTAGTATTACTAGGTAAAAGCATTGTACATACAGATATGTTCCACTTCTGATACAATTCTGACTTTTCAGGCTATTACAGAAAAGGAAACTGCCCAAATTCAAATATACTCTGTGAGAAATGTGGAAAAGAGCAATACACTGCACATAATAACACTCTGTATGATTGCCTTCCGTGCAGTGTCTGTCGTACTGGTGAGTAAAACTGATTATCATTTTAAATTCAGTCACAAAAATCAAATATCTTTGTGTATTGTGAGGCTTGAAAGAGGTCTCTTGGATTACAGATGAGATTACTAAGAGTGAATGTACAAATCAAAAGAACCGGGAGTGTGTCTGCAAAGATGGGCTTTACCTGAGTCGTGTGGTTTCATCTCACGGGACATGTGAAAACTGTACGAGGTGCAAAAACTGTAGCATGTGTAAGTAAATTCTAGTATCAAATCAACCATACGTCATTGTATGTACCTCTATTTTTTTTTTTAAAATAGTAATATCATATAAAAAAATTTATTTTATTAATTTTAAGCAGAAAAAGTGTTTGCAAGCTGTCCAACATATGTACCTTATACTGCTAATCAAATGTTTGTCAGCATCTGGAGTTTATGATTTATTACAGTTTAATCACAATCATTGCTACAGACCAAACATACTAATACAGAACATCTTTGTGGAACTTTGTGGTCATAGTCAGATCCAAATGGGATGCTAAATTTACTAAAGGCTTTACTAAAGGCAGGGGAATTTTTGGAGTGTAAACCTGTTGAGCCTATAGATAAAACACACATAAACAGTGCTAGCATTAACTGTAAAACATAGACACATGGTGTGCCTAAAGTGCTTAATTACAGTGATAAGAATCTGGTCATTTCCAATAAAATTAAAGACATTTCTCAATTTACTAACAATGTATTTAAAAAAAACATTTATCAAAACTTATACCTGCTCCTTGGTTCAAAGTTCAAATTCTAGAGCATTTGAAATGAGGTCATTTAAACACAAATGCTTCAGAATCCTGTAACTGCCAGTGTAAGGTAATCATAATGATATGATGTATTAAAATAATACGAGAATGAAATTTAAGCTGTTCATGGCTCATTGTTCTTCAGGCCCTGAATGTAAAGGTAATTGTGAAGTGGGGACTTGTGGGCATGGCCAGTTCTTGGATCAAAAGGGGAAATGCCAATCATGTGCCAAGTAAGAGATGTCTCTTTCCTGTAGAATGGTTTTCTTGTTTCTGGTTTTTGGCAGCTTCATGATTTTAATCGCCATGGTGACTATTGTCTAAGCTTTTGCTGATTAAATGTGATTTTTACTAATCAGGTGCTACTTATTTAGGACTGATAACCAACAATCTCTATACGAAAAAAATCAAGAAAGCTAGTGAAAAAAGTTTCAGATTCTGTTTGATTCTTCAAAGTGAAATGTGGTAGAATTTAGGTTAGTGGGTTGTGGATTTCCTGTATACAGGAGTGAACATCTTTGTCAGAATTTCCTGCCATTTTACAGAGATCTGCTAATCAGCTCTCCTGAAGAAATGTCACAAACATTATGTGTATCTGAAATATGCTTAGTTGCCACGTCATTACACCTACTCTTCAGATGTACTTATTAGAGAGCCTCGACTGTTTACAGTTAACTGTAATTCACACTTTTTTGGTGCTACTTTTGAAGTCAGTTAACTGGCTTTCTCTTTCTATATACTCATGTTAAAAGTTGTTTATTTATGCTTTTTTTCTCTCTCTTATTATTGTCACAGTCACAATTGCTTGGATAAGTCCTGTAAATCCTTTTGTAACCCAGGTAATTAAAAATAACACACATGTACACTGTCTGACAAACACCAACTCCACGTATACTTGTATATACTCATGTGCCCTTTTGACTACAGCGTTTGACAATATTTAATGCATATGCAGACATCAAGGTATTATGTTATAGATAATGTTTTGTCTTGTTTTAGTGCCAGCACCTACCACAAAATGGATTTTGGTACTTGTGATCACCCTGTCCATACTGGTACTGCTCGGATTTTTTGTTCTTTTCCGCTTCATTTGTGAAGCCTGGTGGAGGAGACAACTTTGCTGCTGGGCTCATATAAAGAACGTGAATGAAAGACATGCTGGTCTTAATGGAGTTCCACTAAACATGCCAAATTTACCTGGTAAATTACCTGTTTTTTCTCCAGTGTTTTGGATATTAGCATTGGGAACACACGATCACATGCATATTGTTTGTGCATGCCTAGTGCCTTATACATGTTGTTATAATTTTTTGACAAAGCAAGTAAAAGTGCTCATGTTTCCATTTTTTCAACAGATCAGCCTGAGGACCAGCCGAACATTCATTTGCCATTGGTTTGTATTACCTTCCATGAATGATGTACAAATGACTGTTTCAGTGAGCTTGAAATTAATACAAACAAACAAAAAAAATGATTTCTTTGTTTTAAAGAACATGATCCCTGGAAGCGCAGTGAAAGATCCAGGGACCAGAGACAATCAAAGGCATCTGGACTCGGACTGGACTGGACAAATCAAAGCTCCCCTTATTATAAATGGGGATATAAAAGGCATAGTAACTATTTGACTTAGTTTTTACTGTCTATCTTTCTTTATAGTGATGTTTTCTTTTCATTATTCATTATTTTTGGAAGCATTTGAGAGCGTTACAGAAATTCTTTACATGTAGTTCATTTGCTAGACTTTTGTTAGTACAAACGTTAGTACAAGACATTTGCATATCACTGTATATATAATTAGCATTCTCTAGGTGTTGTATGTGCCCATAATATACCATACATTTTCTATAACAGATATCTTGTCTTTAGGATAAGAATGATGACGGCTTGTTTTAGTGCTTTTTGGTATCCCACTGATGCTCTAGGTCAGTTTTGGTATATTGAATTGAATTGAAAGCATCTTTATTTACACTTGACCGATACTCTAGTTATTTACGATGTAGTGAACAGAAATAATGTTTACTCGCAATCTCAAAACTGTCAAATCGAGACAGTGTATGAGAAACCCAGCCTTTCCTAACCCCTGCGAGCCTTATCCTTCTGCCAATCAAGTGGGTGTTTGTGACCGTGTCAGCTAAGCTGAAGGCTTCGGTGATGAAACTGAGTGATACGAGGACTACACTGAAGCTGCTCAATCAGATAGGAGAGCGCAGCATAAGTGTGCTTTATGTCTCAAACGCTTCCTGTGGCCTCCCTGCACTGACAAATTATCAGCACTAAATTAAATTTCTGCAGAAACTCTTGAGATCTTTTCTCATACACAGATAAAGACTTGTAGGAACAGGACTTTTACCCTGCCAGAGAATTAGTAATCTTACTGCATCTTGTTATGGGTTGTGTTATGACATCTTACAGGTATAATATGTTTTATTCGAAAGAAGAAACTGTTTTGTTAAAAGGACTTGATGATAGTTACATTCTTCTAAACGCAGTTTTGGGATACTAAAATACAAAGCCAGTAGCAAACTATTTTGACTAGGAGAACCATCTTGACATGATTGACATGATCAGGGTTTGTTCTACATTTCTTTTTTGAGAAGGAATATATAATAATTAAACATTACTTTAAATTCTATTGCTTCACTGAGGTAATAAAAATTAAATATAGTCATCTTACTGCAGTAAATATATATATTTTTTCCTGTAACAGATTAGAGCTATCAGTTGGCATCTTGACAAATAATCATGTTATAGGTCTTTCTGGCCTGTCACGAGCACAAGCATTCAATACATCACTATACTTCAACAACTGTTCATCCTCTTTCACCAGAGTTGACCAGGCATGAGCCGGAGAAGGAGATGTGGCCCGCCCCGGTGCTCTACACCATCATCAGACAGGTTCCTGTGCGGCGCTGGAAGGAGTTCTTAAGGTTGCTTTCCTTATCTGACGATCAAATGGAGAGAGTGGAGCTGGAGGCAAGAGGCTCCTATCTGGAGCTGCAGTATCAGATGCTGCGTCTCTGGAGCCAGATGAATGGCGCTTGCCTGGAGAACATCTACTCTACACTACAATATATGGACCTGTCAGGGTGTGCAGAGGATCTGCAGGAGAAGCTGCAGCAGTTGCAAAAGACCTTGGTCTAGATGAGTCTGTGAATACTTTTACCTCTCAGCAGGCTCTATGCTTTAGTGTTCTCAAATACCCCGAATCTGAATGTCTGACACAGTTGGAACAATTTATTTGTGTACATTGCACTTACTTAACCTACAAGAACCATTGCTCAAACATGGGTTTTTACAGTGTATTATAGAAATGAAATGAATAAGAAGCAGCGTTGTGCTACTTATACTTTCGGAATAATGTATTCTTGGTTTCTATTATCTGAAATGTATTATAAAACATACATAAAAATCATATAAAGAGACAACAGATAAACTGTAACAGTAAATAATTATTGACCTATACATTATACTTGCCACAAGTATTGGGGCAACGCTCCATGAGGACAAATTTAAGCTAGTCTGTGTGAAGCCACAACGGTTCACTTAAGTACAGGAGTTAAAATGTCAGTGGTTTAAGATATATAATGTTACTGTTAGCCATATACCAGCTGGTGTTCTTTCTTTTCAGTACTGTATTTTTATTTTAAAAAAACCCCACTTCAATCAGAACTGTAGGTTTTAAAAACCATTAAGTGTTTAAGTATTATACATCCGCTGCCACAAATGGTGGGCTGAGGGTGAGGTACAGTATGTGACATTTCTGAAAGTCACGCTGGCACTTTATGTGCATTTAATATGATATTCATTTGAGGTCATGTTACCTTTGGTATTTTTGTGTCTAACCTTCTACTTGCAAGTGTTCTTTAATTTGTGTAGAATAAATGTAATGTAGCTTAAATGTATGTGTGTGTGTGTGTGTGTGTGTAATGGAAATATTACCAGTAACACCTGTTCTCATGAAAAAGGGTAATTCAGATTTGTTTAGAAAAATTAAAGCTATTGGATATGATATGTGATTAATTTAAACACGTGTGGCACAGTTATTACTAGCAACATAAGTGACTTTGTTGGCTATGTTGTCTTAAACGTTTCCTGCAAATCAGTCATGGCTTTGTGAGATGCCACCGAGCAGAACTCCCCAGCTGCAAAAGTCCGGTCACGCAGGACTATAGTGGATACTGGGCAATGTGGTTACTCACAGCATGAAAGGAATTCCCCTCTGTTTTTCTGAAGATTACTATCATGTACATTAACGTGCACTTGTTCGCCTCTTCCCTTCACAGCCTACAGTTCTCATTAGCGCTGCTAAAAGCGCATGCGCGAAGCGGAACACTTTTCCATTCGCCTTTTGATCTGACGTCCGTCCAGGAGTCACGCTGTCAGTCTCAGTGACGCATTTCAGTACAACATTTCCACTCTTCGTTGTCTTTTTCTTTCTTTTTTTTTTTCCATTTTCACTGCATTTTGCCACCATTTTTTTAATCAGATATTTGAATGGATTCCACCTATTCGAAATGTAACATTTTACTGAGGATTTTCCCTAATGGCAGACTAATATACTAATATTACCATTAAAAAAACAACAAAAAAAAAAAACACCCGTCAATTTGTAATTCACTTAATGAAAGCGGAAGGCAGCTGTTCGCTATTGCGGGTTGCCAGGTCCGCGTGAACAGCGGCCTCTTTAATGACCAGTATTAGATATTACGAAGTAACATATTTTAAAATAGAGAAGTATTACAAACTTAGTTTCTTAAAATAATTTAAAATAAAAGTTCTTTCACCATATGTCCTGTTCTATAATGGTATAAAATATATTTACACGTACAATGACGTTAATACAGAGTGAATGAGTAGACTGACACAAATCACAAAGGGATAAGTATTAAACCACATATTCTATATGTTATTATAATAAATCAGTCTCTAATGAATCTAGACTGGGATAAATTTATAGATGATTATATGCACTGTTTGCCGAAATAGGGGTAAAAACCGCAACCCTGGCAACACTATACTGAGCGCGCTTGTCGTTTCCATAGCAACTAGGAGACGCACGAGCTTGTGGATATTTGTAAGTAGCTAAATTCAGAGCCAAAGTCACTAGACTTAAAATAAAAACGTGCAGTTTAGTAAGCGTAACCGCAAACTAGCATTTAAGTATATTCAGTGGCTTCCAGCAATCTTAAGAACGCGTTATGCTTGTTCTAGTCACCAGGACAGACTGTGGGCATCTGATTAAAGTTGCCCCCATTTTCTAACTGAATGGAAGCTCCTATGGACAGGTGAGCATCAGACTAACTAGATATTCAGCTGTCACAAACCTAGCACATTTGCCTCTGTTGTATTTGCGGTGGCCTACAAAGTTTTAACTTTGTTTTGGATTCCTATCAGGTTTCAACCATGGGAACCGCATATTGTGTTTCAGAGTATGTTAAAGAGGTGTTTTTTTTTAAACAGCCCGACTGACAAATGGCTGAATCCCGAATTGCCCTCTGTGCCCTGTGTGTGTGCACTACAACAAGGATGAGACGATGACTTGTACACTCTGTGTAACTAATGCACTATATGTGGAATAGAAAGCCGTTTGGTAATTCCAGTTATTTCAATGATCTTTCTCTGTGACTAACACTTTTATAAAGGAGAGAAAATTGCAACTTCAATCATTATAAATTCAATTCAATTTTATTTTGTATAAAACTTTAACAATAGAGATTGTCACAATGCAGCTTTACAGAAATCCGGATGTTGATTTAGATCCCTAACGAACAAGCCAGAGGAGACAGTGGCAAAGAAAAACTCCCTGAGATGACATGAGGTAGAAACCTTTAGAGGTAGGGCTGTAGTCAAGCCTGCCACTGCCAAGACCAGGACTAGCTGAGACTGAGTAAAGACCGAGTCGTAAGGGGGTCAAGGGCAAGTCAAGATCGAGTCCAAATGAAAGTGAGACCAAGTCAAGAGTGAGAAGAGCAGAAAACCAGTACATTATTTTCAAAGCCAAGCTTTTACTTCTACTAAATGGCTTCATTTGTCCCTCAGAAGGGACCAGACTCAAAAGGGAACCCATCCTCTTGTGGCTGACATCGGATAGTAGGATTATAAATTGTTAGTCTTCTACAACAGTAAACTATTTTAGCAAACAGTACTGTGTTGAAAGAATGTTCAGTATGAGCATCATATTCTTTATAATTACATCAGCAGTTCTTAGGTACAAATCTACAGTATCCAGATGAAATTATCCACTGAAGAAAGGGTGACTCTTGGGCATAAACAGATTTGGGGAAGTGCAGTCTTTAGGGTATGCATGTGGGAGCAGCAGAGTGAGTCAGTGCAGAAGCACAAAGAGGAAGAAGTATCAGGTTTTAGCTTTTATTCTCAACCCAGCAGTGACAGAGGTGTTAAAACTTCAGCAACACTATGCCACCTGATAAACTCTTACCTACACTTACTAACATTCCATTACCATATTACTGTCAACTGGGCTACATTCATTAAATGGTATTCTGAGTGTATGTGATGTCATTAATTAATAGGAAGACATACACTCTTGACATTTAATGCACTTTTTTTAAAGAATAATTTTATTTAAATGAAATAATACAGACTTCTTTGGGTTCTCAAGGGTTCTTTAAAGGTTCACTGGATAATGGTTCCAAAAAGAGTTCTACTTGGAACCCACCCTGATAGGGAAATACTGTTGTAGGTTTTGACACAGAACCTTTAAGGGGTCCTCCAGAGGGATAACCATTAAGGGTTCTGCATTTTCTGTGTAAGTGCACAAATAAAGCAGACATGAATAATTTAAAAGTTTTTTTTGACAGAGGAAATGTCATGTGAATATTAAAACAGAGGGCATTACAGAAGAAAGATGGATGCCCTCCATCTGGGTTTGGGAGCAGTGGAGCTGTGCAGAAAGGCAGACAAAATCTACACAGCTGGAGATGTTAAGAGAGCTGCAGCTCTGTATACACAAGCATTTGGGTGCAATGCAGGATCCACTATGGCCCATATTCGCAGCTTGGACAGGGCCTGTGTAGAACAGATTATTTCAAGTCTGGAAGCTTGGCTTGATGGACATGAAATGACACAGAAGCCCATGGAGGGAATTAGCAAAGGACTGGGCGCAGTATTCCTGTCAACCTTGTGTCCCAATAATGTTTCTGCCTCAGTTTTTAAAATGGAGTCAGTCCTGCTAGGGGCTGCCCATGGCTCTGATGAGATCTTCGCCCGATGTTCATCTCTTCTGGAGGACAAAAGGACGCCTCGTCCAGAGGGTCCTACACGAGTAATTGTGGAGTTAACTAGAGCTCTTGCCTGCTTGATTTCAGATCCCCATAACCCCAAAGGCCCTCTGCTGTATCTGCAGGCTTTCCTTGCAAATAGATCAGAGACAGTGAGGCTGGTCAAAGGTCGGCATGCGGAGCATTTGCCTCGAATAGTCAAAGCTTTCTTTGAGCAAATGTCCCCAAAATTCCCCATTCTTCATGCGGAGTGCAAATTGGATGACACTCTCAATTATGAAAAAAAGACTGAAGATCTTCCCCCCTCTGAATCAGTTGACTTTTTAGTTGCTATTTCACCTGAGAACACACTAGTGAGAGAACTTCAGGGAGCTGTGTTGTTTTCCTTGGGCATATTTGATGAAAGTGCTGAGGCTTTGTCCCTGGCTCTGCAACCGGCAGAATTCCAGACAGATACAAAATCAAACCTGGATCTGGCTGTAATGGGAGCGACACCAGAGAGGAGAGCTAGTTTACTTGTGTCCAGAGCAGCTGCCTGTTTTTCAGCAAGTGGACGAGTGAGTGAAGCTTGCCGAGACCTTGCTGAAGGTTTCGCTGTCCACCCTGCGATGGCCAGACACCAGTTCCAGAGGATGTTCTCTGAAAACGACATTGCAGCAGTGGTGCGTTTTGAATTGCGGCATCAGGCTGAGAGAGGCCTGTCTAACTTTAAGGAGACGGTTCTCCAGCGATCTGACCTGCGTTCCTGCGCAGGGGTGGAGCTACTAGACCCTGTCATTTCCCAACTTCGAGCTCTGTGCCATCTGGAGCCTGATGGAGGCGCACGGGAGCTGCGGGTCCGACTGGCAGACTGTCTGCTCTTGCATGGAGAGTTCAAAGAAGCACTGTCCATCAGCAGCCAGCTTGCCGCAGCCACCCCTTTGAACTACCAGAACACAGTACAGGTACTGCGTGGCTTTTCCCGGCTCCTCTCTGAGGACCACCACGGAGCTCTGGAGGATTTCCAGGCTGTGATTGAACATAGTGCTCCTCATCCTCCGAGTTGTGTGCGTGCTCTGTGCGGGAGGGGCCTGTTGCGCATGATGGCTGGCTCACATTACCTCACTGCACTGGACTACATAACAGCGAGTCGACTCCAGCATCAGGACACGGCACTGACTATCAGGTGCCTGGTGCCGTGGAACTACCGTGGCCTGCTGTGCACTGTGTTGCTTGAGCAAGGAAGGGAAATGCTGGAAGAGTTTGCAGGGCAGAGAAATATTTCAGGTGCTAATACAGTCCAGGAGCATCAAATCAACAACCAGCTGCCAGCTGCCAAACAGATGAAAGACCATCAGTCCATGATGACAACAGAGGGCTACACTATCAACAAAGAAGGGTACAGTTACATAACAAATTATTCTAAAGAAACTGATTCATAATATATGTATATATGCACAGTATATATAGTAAACCTTAATAAAATCAAATCATTGTCATTAACCAACGTGATAGTTTTAATTGAAATGTTTTTTTTAACACATGCACATACCTAGATAGAAAGGGTAATCAAACAAAAACATTTGTTTGCTTAAATGTTCAATTGTACACACAGAATTATGACATGATTGTGTAAAATTGTATTGTGACAGACTCCTTATTTTTATTCACTTATTTTTTTAATTAACTTGTGCATGTCACAATAATAGTGAATATGTTAAAACTATGAAATACATAGAAAATACGAAATACATGAACAAATTGTTAAATGCATGAAAACTATTGTATATGTTAGAATATTAGTGGCCTCCATGACAGCTTTGCAGTCACATCTTGTCAGTAAACTTAATGACTTCACCACATGTGCTGTCATATGCCACTAAATGTAGATTATTTTTTAAAATTAAATGCATACATTGACATAATTTGTGTTTACCATTTACAGTTATAGTCATTACGTTTACTTTTGACTGGTATTTTATCTGTATATTTATATTATTACATTCAGAATGGCAGTAGGCGTACATGCGCTCGCCGTTCTCTTGATGGAGTTGCAGCAGGATGAAGACTCGCCCCAGATCCTTGCGGCAGATGCCCTGTACCAGCTGAACCGTGTTGAGGAGGCATATCGTATTCTCCTCTGCATGGAGCACACATCTTCCCGCTCACCTGTCCTTGCCCGACTCGCTCTGCTGCAGCTGCACCGGGGCTTCCTGTATGATGCCAACCAGGTGCCTGCTTGATCCTTTATGATATGTTTAATTGCCTTTAAAAAAATTGCCTTGAAAATCAGGTAACGATTGCCTCTGTGGACTTACAGTTACTAAAGAAGCTTATCCATTGTGGGGACACGAGCTGCTTAAGCTCTCTGCTCTCTGTGGCAGCTCTAAAGGACAGGGCACTCCTAGAGAAACACTGTCACAATGCGTCAAAACGCATTCTGCATAGCCAGCAAATGGAAAGTGCCATCAGGGAGGCTGTGGCCTATCTCTCTATTGCCATTATGGCTTCAGGTAAGTATGAAGTGAGTGTACAGTAATCAAGGTAAAAATAAGCTTCTAGCAGCAGTGCATGTACAGTACTTGTCTGTTTTGACCATGTCAGTGGAAGAAGTTATTTGCTTGACTTACTGGGGAATACTGCTCTGTGGTATATAGAGGAAGTGACTCTACCGATAGAAAATCTGTCTGACGTAAAGCAGTTCCTATAACATTGCTTCAGTAGAAGGAAACCCTTCTGAAATGAAACCCAGGCAACTGAATCCACTTTAGTTCATGAATTTTCCATTGTAAACATGTCAGTCTTTTTTCTCTTACTGCTTAAACCCAGAGATGGTTTCATATTGACTGCCCTGATCTTTTAGGTGGTGAAGCAACGGACTCCTTATTGGAGAGAGCTAGATGTTACATTTTACTGGGCCAAAGGAAGACTGCCATTTTTGACTTCACTGCTATCCTTAAGGAGCACAGAAATCATGTGCAAGCTCTGTGTGGGAGAGGGTTCACTTACCTAATGTTGAACCAGCAGAAGGTGTGGTGTTATTACTGAGCCCTGTATGTCTTGATTTATGTTTTGTGCTTTATCACTGTGTCTCTTTATCATGATGAAAAAAACATGCAGCAGGATTATTTGCCATTGGTAATGCTGCCCCCTGTACTTGTCTGTAAAAATCGCTTTAACATGCTTTCATGTTTAATTCTACATATACTGGTAGATCATGATTCTTTTTGTATAGTCACTATATGTAGCAACACTAATAAAAGATTCAGTTGTAATGAATTGAAATTGCCACTCTTTTTTGAATTCTTCCAAGGAAGCCACACAAGATATCCTGGCAGCTCTTCAGGTTGATGCAGAAGAGGGAACTCTGAGTATTCAGTCCTTAAAAGACAAGGCACGGAAGCTAATCTGTGAATGGCTACAACAGCACTGTCGTGCCAGACTTTCCACCATTCTGTCTACCAACTCAATACCCTGCCAGCAGGATTGTCTTAAAGAAGCCTTTCTGATTAGTGGAGTGCTGATGAAAACTGACTCCAGGGATCCGAGGTGGCACCTCCTCTACATAGATAGCTTGCTTGCCCAAGGTGAAGTTTACAGTATCTTTACTCATAACACCTTTTCCATAAAGCAACATCTGTGTATGTTCAGAGTTCAGGCAAACAAGCATCATCAGGTTCAAAGCTGGCTCAAAGCTTTTGTCTGTGTATTTGCTAATATCTCAGGGGATTTGAAGGCAGCAGGTACGCACCTCCTGCAGGTCTTTGGTCAGGAGCCTCGTGACGCAGCAGCCCAGGCCAGGTGGGGAGTGGTGGAGAGCTGGAAAAAGAACTACAGATCAGCAGTGAAGTGTTTGAGTGTGGTGTCTGAGAAAGATCCCTCAGTGCTAGACTTCCTCCTGACTCTCATTCAGCCCCAGCAAAAGACACGCCTGGCACAGGTAACATAATAATCGAAACTAAAGTGTTTCTTTTTAATTGGAGCAACAAACAAACAATACATAAGAATTATACAATATCTTGCTTTATATGAGGCATGCAGCCACTTTCATATGTGTATCAGAAATCTTTAGTGTATTCTCTGTCTAAAGCCTTTATATCCTATTTCAGGCGTGCCCAACTAAATCCAGTAAAGACTGGTGTTTTCCCCGTTCTATCGCATTTATTAAACTGTATAATTAACCTGTTTAGCTATAACATCAAAAGGTCACATCTGTTCCATGAACAGGGCATGTTATCATGATGTTCAAGTTACGCATACTCCTGTGTTCCCACTTGTCAGGCAGCGTCGCAGGAGGCGAGCAGAGTCTCAGAGAGTGGCCAGTGGGAGCGTGCAGTGGCTCTGCTGACTGTGGCTGTGCAAGCGCTAGATGGTACAAAGCTCCAGCACCTGCGTCAGCGGGCAGCATGCCTAGCACAGCTGGGTCTCAACGAACAGGCAGTGTCAGATCTGGATAGGGTCATTCTTTCCCACAGCCAGGACAGCAGTGAGGAGGCCAAGGCGGAGGATCTGTGCAGACGGGGCCGGAGTCTGCTGACATGCTCCCGGGACGAGGTGGCTCTAAATGACTTTTGTCAGGCTTTGGAGCTACACACAGAGCAGGCACTGGTGTGTGTGGAGGCAGGACCGGGAAGGCATCGCCTTGCTGAGCTCTTTCTACGCTTTGCCTTGCAGAATTATGGAGAGCAGCAGCTGGACAAGGCCTGGCGACTCACAGAGAGTGGCCTGAGGGTAGACAGCAACCATGCTGAGCTGCGTCGTCTCAAAGCCAGAATTAAACGAGAAGTCTCTGGAGCATGCATCGTACACTAAAAAAATCTAAATACATTGGGTTTATGATTAGGTAACAGAAACGTTCAGGTACAAGTTATATGAGTTTCTAAGTCATGAACATTTTTCTATTCTTTTTTCCTTTTGATCACTTATTTTTATGCTGTTTTGTGTGCATAAATTGTTAAATCATACATGAATGCTAACACATAATAACAGAGCTCTAATCTGTCTTGTTCTTATTAATGTTTACATGAAAAAGGGATTCCAGTGTAATGTGTTAATGGAATTGTAGCTTTCTATTCAGAAATATGTTGAAACAAAATCTGTTTCATACTGTTCTTTACTTTTAGCTCATGTCACTATATAAAACCATCCTTTAGGTTCAGTTGGTTTCAGATTAAATGATTTCACTTGAAAATTATTTGTGGGGTTTCAAAAATTGGAAACAGAAATTGAACAACGGATATGAATGTAACGGAATGAAAATAAAAATGGCTTCTGGAAATATGTTGGAGTTGGTTTCCAATGGAGCACAGAGCTGGATTAATTAATTAGCAGTTATTGTTTAGGTATGTTGGTGACTGTAGGTTTAATGCTCATTCTCTCTATACATGCTCTTTCATATATTGTTCAGGGCTCACATATTTCTTGATATTTTTTCACTTGCAAAGTTGTGGAAGTCTGCTTAATCTAGATCAACTGGATTGGTGCAGTTTATACTGTGACAGTAGATAGAAATCTTGTACTTATCACACCCTGTTCTGCACCACACTAGCTTAAAACCTCTAGCATGACTCGACTGGACCTGTTATCCCTCAAGGTAAACGGAAGACATGCATCAAGACTTTCGGTCCTGTCACCCAGGCGGTGGAATGAACTTTCCCTCTCTGTCTGAACAGATGAGTCACTGGCTGAGTCAGGACACTGAAGACCTACTGCCTCTTCACCAAGCTCTTAAATTAACTCTTATTTAATAATAAAAAAAATCCCTTGACTGTGTTTTCATTACTTGCTGTACTTACTTCCCCCTAGCAGGGTTTTAGATTGGTGGTATTTATAGACCATAAACGATAAACTAAATTAGCATGAGGATGTGCTTTTTGTTAATAGAGACTACAAAGCATTTCTTTAGGTCATTCTGGATAAGGGCATCTGCTGTCTACTAAATGCTGTTAAGGTAAATACTAGTAATGAATACTAGTAATGCTTGAGTTTTATTTAACCCTGTACATACAGCCTCACTATTAACATTGTACTGTCTCTTAAGAGGTCAGTTGAGTAGCGAAAGAAGAGCAAAGAGCCTACAAAGAGCTTAAGGAATTCCGTCCAAATGGCTTTTGTCACACTGACTACCATTCAGCACATGGAAAATATGGCAGTTTATTGAAGTTTCAATGCGAGCTCCACTACCTCATTAACAACAAGTAGGTGGTTTCTCTCAGTTTCTACTAATAGGCATTTAATATATTTTCCATCTGTAAATTTGCTGATTCCTCAGCAGTGTTGCTACCAAAAGCAGGACACAACACGATACATTTCACACACTTACACAAGGACAATAGTTTTATTCTTTCTTTGTTCTATATGGCCAAAACAGTAGAGACTGTCTTAATCTTCAAATGCAGAACAGTGTAATCATTGTTAATGTCTTTAGTCCATCTCCCATAATCAAGCTGTCTAAGTCTCACACACACACACACACACACACACACACACCATTCCAAAAATACCCAGGTACATCTTATAAAGACCAAAAGTCCCCTTTTCTGCTCACATGATGTCAGAGGTACAGAAATGTGTGTATCTTCTTGTGTGACAGCTGGTGAGAGTGCATTCATTTGGTGATTCACTATAAACAACACTCAGATTCTAATCTTAGAGTGAGAGTGAACACCGATTCACAGTGAGACTGAATTGAGAAAAATCTTATCCATAGGAATAAGAATGTAACCCTGTGTTTAACAAATGTGTTTACACTGTGGAATATGTTGCTTGCTCTTATTCATTTTGCTTTCGGCTGCACGACTTCTTCAAAACATCAACTGGAGTGTGGAACTATGTGAGTACTTTTACCTGTATCCTGGTTGGAGAAGGCTCGACCATCACTGTGATCCCATAGATGAGCCTACGTTACCCTGTCATTAATGTTCTCACATTTTTGCATTTTTTTTAATTAGAAAATCATATTTTATTCAACTATATATGCACCAATATTGATTATATACATTTTATATTAATAGGAGTGTGGTGTAAAAGCTTAGTTGATATGTTGGCTATGTTTAACTCCCACTCACACTAGAGGGTGCTGCTTGACCTGCGTGTAGACAAATGAGCAGGATTTAAGCCAGCACATCCTCTACGTGTATTACACATTGTGTACACAAAATCTCATACCCCTCATCATCAAACTTCCTGCTCATCCTTTCAGGAAAAAATATAAAGCACACAATTTCCTCTTAAATGTAGTCAATCATCCATAATGTATTTGGCTTCTAAAATTTGGGTTTGTGCTTTTGTCATTTGTAATATGAGGGTGAGAAAAATGAAAATCAAATATTAAACTGAATTGAATTTTTTCCCTTATCTAGACACTCATTAAGCACAGGAACACTCACATTAACAAAAGAGTGAGAAAAAGATTTACACTTTTATGACATCGATTTTCAATAAACAATGCAAAAAAGATTTTCTTTTGACTCACCCTCATAGATAAAAGTGTGTCATATGGTTTCAGAATCTTCACAAGCAAGTCAATTTTGGAGTTGCTAAAAAAACTCTGTGGGTTGGAGACACGTGTCATCTTGATAGTTTACACGTGCAGTTTCCACAATAGCACACTTGTCGGTAGAGGCTTCCCTTGTTAACTGTATTAAGCTTTTATGTAGTAAATTATAACCTACAAGGAAACCTCAAGCCAACTATGTCTTACTGGCTAGCTTCATTTGGAAAATTAGGTTTTTTTGATGCACCATCACTTTATGATACACCTTTGAGATCCTACCACATGCCTACTTTGCCATTAAATTGTTCAGCCCCATTGACTGTTTGATAATCTAGAGGTGGGCCTGCATAAAATTTAATCACAATGATTTTTTTTACAGTAATATTTATAATAATTCACCACTGTATTATGCCTCATGCCTTAGTTTCAGACTCAACCTACCCTTTGACAATCTTTTAAAATCATCCTGTATTCTCATGTGCCATGTTTAAAGCAGAACAATATTTCAGACTCCATTAGTAGTTATAATCATCATGTTTAGAGGGTCAGAACAGAGTGTTTTTTGTTGGTGCTGTTGTTTAATTAATTAGGAAAACAAATTCACATAATTTGGTGACAAGTTTAACAGACCGTGTGATAACGTGCATGTAATTGTAGTATAGATATGCCCGACTTTTAAAAGTATGGAAAGGCTCTACTACCGGACATGTCTCTATCAGCTTTGCACATCTAGATCCTGATATTCTGCCTATTCTTATTGGCAAAATTGCTCAAGCTCAGTTATTGGATAGAGACCAAAATTGGATAAGACCAATTTTTGATCTTGCCACAGATGCTAATAGGATTGCGGTCAAGGCCATTCTAACACATTCAGATTCTTGGTTTTCAACTACTTCACTGTAGATTTGGAAGTATACTCATGGTCATTGTCCTGTTGGAAGGTGAACCTCCACTGCAGTCTCAAGTCTCTTGCAGACTGGAGCAGGTTTTCCTCTAGGATTGTCCTGTATTTGGTTCTATCCATTGTGCCCTCCAAGCCTGACCAGTTTCCCAGTCCCTGGAATTCAACTACACTCTACAGAATGTTCAAAGGTTGGGATTTTTTTCCATAACTAAGCCCTGATTTTACTTGTGATTTTCCAGAATTTTCACTAACAATCTCTGGGGCCTTCCAGGAATGTGTGTATTTATATTGTGAGACTTTAATTGCATGCAGGTGACTTCTGATGGTTTCTCCAGAAATAATTTATGGGTTTCACATCAACACGGTGAATGCTTATGCTATCACCCCTCAGAAACCTAGACATGGACACCGGGAGAACATGCGAAACTCCGCACAGATTGTAACCTGAGCTCAGGATCAAACCAGGGATGCTGAAGCTGTGAGGTGGCAATGCTACCCACAATATCACCTGTACGTAATGTATGTAATACTGATTTCCCCCTACTTCAATGTTATGGGTTATTTTGTGGTTCATTACATATATAACTCAGATTAATTCCAGATCCATTCCAGTTCCACGGTGTCACACTACAAAATGTGGAAAAGGGGGTAATTACTAAAGGCAATGCACTGTAGTTGCATTGAATGAAGTACTATAATAGATAACTTAGTCTTAATTTATTTTTAGAACTGTAGTATTTAAAATAAATAAAATAAACAATATGAAGGGCAAACTCAGATTTAGATATAGGAGCCACTTTCAAATCAGCCATAAGAGTCCACTGAACTGAGAGGTGATAAATAAGGTTGATATTACACAATCATCCCATTTGTGTCTTGCATCTGCAGCATAGTGATGTGTGTTGTAATGGCAATTTGCGTAGAGGGGTTTCTGTTAGTCTTTCCTGGACCCAGTTTTCAGGACACAGAAACTCCAGTATTTCCTTTAAGGTGTGCACTTTCACCTTGTGTGCTGAATTGTAGTTTGCTGTTTGTGCCCATCACCATAGTGACAGCTTTCCATGAAGAAACTCAGGCTTATTTTTTCTGAGCTCTGCTATAGCTCAAAGAGGTGAACTTTTGTTAACAAATGAGTTTCTTTCTTGCATAAGACATATGATAGTAGGCCCCTGGTGAGTTTTGCAAAAGTAAAAGTATGCATTGTAAAATTCATTTTGAGAAAGTACATTTTTAATGTTAACACTGAAAAGGGGAAATATGCTTTTGGGAAATGCTCATCTGTCACTGTTGAAGACTGTTAATGAGAGGGACGAATGGAATCTTAGATCGTTAATGACAAGCCCTAAAGAAGGCAATTTTACGAAGATGCAAAATTAAGTGTAAGGTTAGAATTTTAAAGGGGAGAATTGTGTCTACAAATTTAGGTTTGTGAGAAAGGGCAAAGTATTCATAAATCTGTTTATTTGGTTTGTGGGTGATAGTTAGGTGGATGGTTAACATGACATTTCCTGCACCAGAATTCAGGTTATATGTGACTAAATAGGCTGTGCTAAATGTACTGTACACATTCACTATTCCAGGAGTCCCATATCTAAACTACAGCTATAAACTATATCAAAGACTTTACCACAGTTTGGTGATTTCCTTGCTCCCATAAACCAAGCAAACCTGGCAATTAACTGGTGAGATGAATTGGGTGTTTTTAAGAAGGGAAAAGACAAACTGTGCCAGAATCCAGTCTTCCAGAACCCTTGATCAAATGCATCACTCAAGCTATTTGATTGCTCCCATGTCACGTATCTTGTGATCTTGGAATCCTTCAGACTAGAATATGAACCTATAGTTTAAACTGTAAACACTTGGTAATGAGATTTTATTAACCGTTTTATGATCTTATATCCGTCTACTACATCAATCAAGCATGAATGGAACAAAATGGTACAAAGAAATAAGTCACTATTGTTTTGAAAGCAATTTAGTCTTTTCCAGATTGCCTTATTATAAAATTCTGGACGTAGCTATATACCAT
The DNA here is from genome assembly GCA_022985145.1 of Pangasius djambal. Lineage (NCBI taxonomy): Eukaryota > Metazoa > Chordata > Actinopteri > Siluriformes > Pangasiidae > Pangasius > Pangasius djambal. The sequence continues at coordinate 10,118,097 of CM040990.1, read as the reverse complement.
ATTAAGGATACATTAATAGAACAGAAATATGTCTGAGCTAATGGAACAGTTTGCTTAGTTTTTGACACTTACAGATGGTTTCCATCTCATTACTAGCATTGATTTTAAGATTTCTCCAGTTCACTTTGTACTGTGGACCTCACTACGTCAAAGAACCATATTAACCTAACTTATTGCAACTTTTCTGTCCCCACTATCCAAACACTAGGTCATAATCATCGTTAGTCAAACAATTAAAATGTGCCAGGTTTGTGCTGAATGCTCTGTTAGTGAATTAATAGAATCTAATAGTAACAGTGTTGCTTTCTTATGGTTATATGAAGTCCTACAAACAAAGTAATTCATGTATTTTTAAGTGTGTTGAGAAGGCTTTGATGTGCATACATGTGCTTAACTCTTCCTTTTGGTCTCTTTGCAGGGGAATAAGGGATGGCAGACAAAAGAGAAAAACAAAAGAGCTTTGAGGTTAGATGTAAGTCCTGCACACTTAAAGCTGCACAATATTTACAAAAAACAGTGGTGTATTATATTGCACTATTCACCTCCATTCGTGAAACCTTAAATTTCATGGTTAAAGATTGGCCTCCAAATGTTCTAATTTATTTGAACAATGTTAGGGCCCTTTTTCTTAAAACTACAATTTGGCAGTTGACAAATAAATGAGCATGACTTACCTCTTATGTTTTAGCGTTAAACTATCACCACAGATACAGTGGGTACATTGCCACCTCACAGCTCCAGAGTCCCGATCCTGAACTCGAGTTACTGTCTGTGTCAGATTTTGCATTTTCTACTTGTGTTCGTGTGGGTTTCCTCTGGGTTCTCTGGTTTCCTCACACTGTCCAAAAACATGCAGTTATGATGACTGGCTATTCTAAATTGCCCTGTGAGTCAAAGCATTGTGTGAGTGGGCTGTTGGTACAGAGCCAGGCTGCTTTATGATGTGATACTGTTCTGATCTCAGATCTCTGAAGGTTTGTCAGGACTTTCTGGACAGCTATATGGTCTCAAAAACACTGCTTTTTAAGCTGTTAAAAATGAGTTATGTTCAGCTCTGAGGTGAAATGTGTGTCTTTATATTCTACTTAGATTGCTCATTTGGGATTTGCTTTAAGTGCTTTGGCTCTTGGCCTTTTTATAGTGTATATACTCCGAAATAATACCACTGGCATTTAGATGAATGTGTGCTTATACTGGTTATATCTGGTTATATTAGCAGAGAGACCAATGATAGCATTTGTATAAATAAATGCAATTAACAATTGAATGTATCTTTTGGAAGACATTTTATTATATGCCTACTATATATATTATAATTATAATGTATATTATATTTGTTTTTACATGTTGAAATGTAATTACCTGCCAAGGTAGAAATTATATATATATATATATATATATATATATATATATATATATATATATATATATATATATATATAATTTGTGAGTGCATTTATGTTTTTATGTTAATCTTTTTTATCATAAACATATAATTTAAACTTATCATGAATAGAAATGACTATTCATGGTGTGAGGCAACAGTGCTACAGTGCTAACCACTAAGCCCCCAGTGAATATATCTAATATTTCTTATTATGATATGTTAAAAAAAAAGATTATTAAGCATATTTCTTGATATTTTACTCATTGCATGCATGAAATGATCTTGTTCTATCTCTATGTAACAAAAATAAGGGACAGAACACTCCTTAGATGTGCATCATTAGCCAGTAAGGAATTTAATTTGCAGCCAAGTATTTTCTCTGCTTTGATTTAATCTTTACACACACAATATTATCAGCCACCTAGACAGCAGTGAGTCCAGGCTGGACAACAATAAAGGTCTGTGTTACAGAGCGTTGGCAGAACAGAAGGCCTCAGAGCCAAATATCTGCAGTCGCGTCCTGCCATGGCTGTTACGAAAGTATGAAAAATTAAGGAAATTCTTCAAAGATTGAGAATGCGTAACTGAAAATACAGCCAGTAGAACATAATTACGAGCAAAACATAATCGACATTTTTTGCAGATCTGTTAGTTTGGCATGTGTGGCAGCATATGATGTTCGTTACCATGCATTATAAGCACTTGTAGTCTCTCAGATGTTGTGGTTGTGTCTCTGGTTCTATTCAGCTGTCTGCTTTCCTCTCATGAGTATGATTAGAATACATTCTAGGATGAATCACTGCACAAAGCTCTTTCTTCTTTTTGCCAATGCTTATTAAAATGTATTTGCTTGTGAAGTAGCTAGCAGTAGAGATAATACTCTAAAAAGCAGCACTCTGTAAAGTGTTATCCATGGCTACGTTAGCTGAAATAGAGAGAATTTAACACTTGCTTGTCACCACTAACAACTTTTCAGTGTCATATATGCCACAGTGTATTACTGCAAACATTATGCTGTACAATAGACAGTGCCACTGCATGATACTGCATTGCCTCGCATGGCAAATAAAAAATATATATAGTTTGGCTAGGGCTAGGAAGAAGTGAGGCTGGGGCTAAATTATTTCTAGCCCAGACAGAATGTCATGTCACAGATACACAGAGTGAAAGACCCCCTAGATTTGATTTCCATTTGGGCTGATAAAACCTTCACATGTCATCAGCAGTGATTGAGAAATGTGAAATACTGATGTAATGTGTAGCGAAAACGAAAAAGGTGGATATACTTTTTCCCCAAAATGCATTTGGAGGAGAAACTAAAATTAGACTAAGCACAAGTCCAATGAAAATACAAATTACACAAAAGGATGACAGATCCACAAGTTTAGTGTTTTTGGCTATGAATGAATGGTTTACAGCTTTTATATTTAACCAGGGCAGTTTCTTGTTATAAGCGGTAGAATCAGTCACTTAGGGCCCCGGACCACTAGGGGGCTCCCTGAGTTTTAAATAGATATGCAAAAAACTATCATTTGGCTGAAACGGGGGTGTCCGATCTTTTCTGGAAAGGGCCGATGTGGGTGCAGGTTTTCATCCCAATCAAGCAGAAGCCCCACCTGAGTCTATTGAAAGCCAAGATCAGCTGATTAAACAGGTGGAATCAGGTGTGGCTCCTGCTTGATTGGGATGAAAACCTGCACTCACACCAGCCCTTTGTGGAGAAGATTGGACACCCCTGGGCTGAAAGGTTATGTATTAGCCCGTCACAGAGGGCCCTCTTGTGGTGTGAAGAATAGTAACTGCATTTTACGTTACTAAATTAGGTAACTATTTTTGTGGACTTCAAAACAGTCAAGGAAGCAGAAATTTAACAAGCATTGTAATTTATTTTATTTGTTTTTATCATTGCATTTATTTTATATCATTTTATTTATTATTTATATGTATTAAGTTGATTAACTTTAGTTAATTAATAATGTATTTGTGATGGCTATTTTTCTTTACCTGAATTTTCAATACATATTGTATTTAAATTTTTACTTATTTATTTTGTTTAGAGATTTAATTCCTTGCTGATATAGTTCTTGTTCAGTTTTATTTTATTGTATACTAAACTGTTTTCCCTCATCCAAGATAATGAAATGTTAATTATGTTCATTAATTTGTATACAAAATAATTTGATTGGTGTGGCTAGGGGGCTCCTGAGTAAGTTGTTGCTTAGGGCACCTGTGATTATCATGTTTGATATTCAGAGGAAACAGGAAGTGAACCTAGTAGAGAATTCTGAAAGGCTCATGAATGCAGCTGCCTATCTGCCTTTAAGAGTGTGTGTAATAGTTTGCTTCACATCATTCTTATTATGCCATTGATGAGACCATGTGATATAATGCATTACTCAAACCTAATAATTTTGTTGTTAAGCTATGATAGATATTAAATGTTAACCCTCCCAACTAATATCATCACCAGCCATCACTGGCTAAAAGTACAGTGGGGCTGAGACCACGCTGAAAATCTGGGATTTTTAAAAAAAGAATTGGAAATAAACAGAAGCTTTTACAATTTTGAAATATTTAAAACAAATAAAGTAAATGTTAATATACTTAATATTCAAGATTCTGCACTATTTGTAGGTCCCTATTTTAATGTAAGCAAATGTGTGATATTGAGCATGTTACCTGCTTTGTACAAAAGGTCAGATTTTCCTCCTGCCTAATCTCTTCTATTGAAGCATGTGTTTAGACGACACTCTGATGGATTTGATCTAAAATGGATCATAAGGTTTTGCACAAACTTGAGGAGTCCATGCCAGCTCGACTGCACACTGTCATTAAAGCAAAAAGCATATCAAATACTAAGAAACTCATGTAAATATTTAAAGGATTCTACTTTTCACTCAAGTTGTTGTCAATAATATAACTTGTAATGAAAATTGTTGTATTAAATTAGAAAAGAACGCAAAATAGGAGCATTTTCACTAGTGCTCTCAGACTTTTGGACCCCAGTGTATATCTAAAAATAGATTTTATATTTATTTTTAGAATTTGAAAGAAGTTATTTATTAGTAATCTCCCCTCATGAAAGGCTTGTTCTGAAGGTATTTGGCACCGCATGTTTTCATGTTTACTGAAGATATGAGCCAAAAAGTCTCAAAGCATTGCAGGTCACAGTGTGGCATGTATGTTGTGATTCCTCTGAAGGTTAGTCATGATTGTCAGGGTGAACAGTAGGTGAATGAACTGGAGGATATGAAATGCAGTCAGTGACCTTGCTAAGTTACTCGTGGCATGCTGAATATGATTTATGGTCCCATAGACAGACAAAATGTTACACTTTGTTTCCTTAATCTCCTTACCCTTATCTAATCCCTACAAAAATGTCTGGTTGTGAGCCTGAGTGTGCAAATGTGTAAATGTGTATTTGTCATAGTGTGTGTGTGTGTTATGACAAAAGAAAAGATCAAGGTACTACTTTTTCCATACCTTGCTAAGTTTGGTTGCTACTTTTGTCCCAGATTAGGTGTGCTTATGTTTTATGGCTGATTTCTTTAGGATGGATGATGGGCTTACAGTTACAGTGCATTAAACTTTATTTTCTCTAAGCTTAATGTTTCTTGAATGAATTACAACGAATGCAAGTGCACTAAAAAAAAAAAAAAAGCCAAACCAGACACTAACAGACACAACAGCTGCAGCAGTTGTTCAGCTACAGAGATTTTGGCTGCTCGAATGCAATGTGTAATAAATGAGCAACATGGGAAAATGTTTGTTTCTCATGTCAGCCTTAAGATGAATATTTATTTATAATAGCTTTGCATCTACTGGATTGTTTATGCACTAATTATTTACTCCACGTTTTACTTGCACTCAATCTGCCAAAGATCAGCTATTTTCGGTTATGTGTTCATTCACAATTTATGTGTACCTTTTTAGCACTTTTGCTGCAATGTATTTGAATAAAAGCCTCTAAAGTTAAATTTATATACATGTTAAAGCATCTAGAAATTGTAGGCTAATCATTTACCAATATATTTTATCCTTTACTGTTACCAATAAGCACTGAATCTTTATATACAGTTAGGTCCAGAGGTATTTGGACAATGACAGATTTTTTGTGATTTTGCCTTTATACACCACCACAATGGATTTGAAATAAAATAATCAAGATGTGATCGAAGTGTAGACTTTCAGCTTTATTTTAAGAGGTTCCACAAAAATATGGCATTTACCATTTAGGAATTGCAGCCATTTTCAGCAAAGTACCTCCATTTTCAGGGGCTCAAAGGTATTTGGACAAAGTGACATTATTGTAAATATAACCATAATTTTAATACTTGGATGAAAATCCTTTGCAGTCAATGACTGCCTGAAGTCTGGAGCCCATGTTCTCAAAACTCAAATTCTGAGTTTCCTCCCTGGAGATGCTTTGCCAGGCCTTCACTGCAGCCACCTTCAGTTGCTGCTTGTTTGTGGGTCTTTCTGCCCTCAGTAAGTGAAAAGCAGCTCTATTGGGTTCAGATCAGGTGACTGACTTGGCCATTAAAGAATATTCCATTTCTTTGCCTTCAAAAAGTCTTGAGTTGCTTTCGCAGTATATTTAGGGTCATTATTCACCTGCACTGTGAAGCGGCGTCCTATCAGTTTTGTAGCATTTGGCTGAATGTGAGCAGAGAGTATAGCCCTATACACCTCAGAATTCATCTTGCTACTTCTGTCAGCAGTCGCATCATCAATAAACACCAGTGAGCCCGTTCCATTGGCAGCCATACATGCCCATGCCATAACACTGCCTCCACCATGTTGTATACACATGATGTGGTAAACTTTGGATCATGAGCTGTTCCTTTCTTTCACCATATTTTTCTCTTCCCATCATTCTGGTACAAGTTAATCTTGGTTTCATCAGTCCAAAGAATCTTATTCCAGAATATGGGAGGCTTTTTAGATGTTTTCTGGCAAAGTCTAATCTGGCTTTCCTGTTCTTGAATGTTACCAGTGGTTTGCACCTTGTTGTAAACCCTCTGTATTTACATTCATGAAAGCGTCTCTTGATTGTAGATTTTGACAGTGATACGCCTGCCTTCTCCAGAGAATTCTTGACTTCTGTTGATGTTGTGAAGTGGTTTTTCTTCACCAAGGAAAGGATTCTGTGATCATCCACTTTAGTTGTCCTCTGTGGTCTTCCAGGCCTTTCGATGTTGTTGAGCTCACCAGTGCTTTCTTTCTTTTTAAGAATGTACCCAACTGTTGATTTGGCCACACCTAAGGTTTTTGCTATCTCTCTTATAGATTTATGTTGTTTTTTTTCAGCCTAATGATGGCCTCCTTCACTTGCATTGAGATCTCCTTGGACTTCATATTGGTAGCTCCAGTCGAACAGCTGCCAAATGTCAACTCAATACCTGATATCAACTCCAGACCTTTTATCTGCTTCATTTATCTTGAAGTAACGAGGGAATGGACCGCACCTGGTCAATTAACTTCTTGTCAGTCAATTGTCCAAATACTTCCGGACCTGACTGTATATATATATATATATAGCAGCTTGGAGGGTTCATGTTGTTAGCAAGTGTACAATAGTAAAAGTAATTTATATACTGGATATTATTGTTGACAGACAATTCTGAGCCACGAGAATGATGTGATGGTTTATGTGCATTCCTGATTGTCACATTCCTTAAGAGGTTTGTGTTGTGGGTTGAGAATTCGCTGCAGGCTGTTTGATAAACTGTTCTGCAGTTGAATAGTGAGGAGCAGCAGATCACCTATTTAATTAGCAGTGTTTACTCTTCCCAGAGGACACATCTGTCAGAGATTTCAGTCCTCCTGGAAGTCAAGGCAAGTCACTGAGTACATAAGTGAAAATAATATCACCTCTGAATGGATGTCAATTTAGCATCATATGGGATTGGGATTGTAGGCATGTATATGAGCCCATATATGTAGTAGAAAGGTAATTGCATGGATATATGTATTTTTGACATGGATAATTAAATTTTTACTGCAATACATTAAGAAGGCATGTTCATTTTTAAACTGAAATATGTTTCACCTTTTTCACATATCTCAGTCACAAGTAAAGTCAAAGCATTTTAAAGTCATTATACATTACAAACATTTAAAGATTGCATTCGGACTTCACTGAAAGACACCAACACACTGTCTTAAATAAAAGGAAACTGCCATTAATTGCTTTAATTGTTTCATGTAATGAATGATAATGAATACTATATGACCTTTATACCAGCCTACACAAAATGACAGGCTATTCAGAAGGCCCATCGAGCAATCATTTCATGTTTAATATCCTTCATTTTATTTGATAAAAAAGGGTAAATAACCTTTATAGATTAATAAAATAAAGTATATTTACATTATAAACTAGACAAAGAGTCCTCAATTACTCTGTGATTTCTATATTATCTCAGTTGGAATCATTTTAACCTGATTTAATATTATCCTGGAACAACAGACTGTAGCACGCAGTAGCATTGTCTACTCACCTGGCCTTTGCAACCTTATCTTAATTTACAATGGAAGACAAATAATCACTATGTTCATAAGCATCATCTACATCAGTCTCTGTACCACCTGAGCTAAATATCAGTGATGGCATTCATAGTCACTTTTGATAAATGTCCACTCTTACATCAGTCCTGAAAGAATCACTGACTATATGGATGATTAATTCGTTGAATTTTTTTTTCAGCTAACCACAGTTTCAGTTGCATCACAGATAATTTAAGCATTTGTATATCGACTGTTTACAAAGGGAATGTTTTAAGCTTATCTCTGTTTCGCTATGGCACATAACCAACAGCCTGATACGACAAAGCATACTTAGCTAGAAAGCTAGCAATTAACTGCTCATTTTTACAGCCATGCTTGTTAAACTGGCTCCTTATTTAACATGATCTTTGCAGAAACCCAAGGCAAGGTAACAAAGTAAATAAAAAAAAATTTTCTACTTTGTTTTGGCGAATACGTCTGTTTTTTATAAGTAGAAAATTAGAAAGAATTATATAGGTAGAGAAACCCATTTTTGGTCTAAACCAGATTTTTCATAATTTTTGGCTGTTTGGTAGAAATAAGGTGCAGTGATACTTGATGTGTTTTCCTAGATCGGCACACACACGAATGCTTATTCTTACATTTTGTTATCCTAGCTAGTATAGACGTTGGCACAAGGTCTTGTTCACTGTCAATGCATAATCTTAATTTTCCACTTTTTATATCTTTAGACAAGTTGGAATATACTAATATACTAATAGTATATTCAGTTGCTGACTGTAGGTAGGCATGTGTTCCTGGCTAAATGACACCCTAACACCTCAGTTATGCTGATTAATAGCAGGAGAAAAACTGCATGTAAGGGAACTTCTGAATCTGCTTCAGAATCTGCTTAGCATATCATGTGCTGATATTAAATAAATAATCACCAAGAGGATGTCTTTTCTTATGACAATGTCAGGTTTAAATTACACATTATACTCAAAGGTGGCTTAAAATGCTGATTTAAAAAAGACATTCTCTTCATAATTAGCAAATGAGCAGCATGCGAAGTCATTTAGACATAAATTGCATGTTGTACTGATGCATGTGTGCAAGGCATAGTCATAGAATACAGATATGAAAATGATAGCAGCTCTGAGTGGGCATCCATTTAAGACCATAGATGGGATTATGGGCATGTATTTGACTCCATATATATCTGGTTAGATGGTTAAGATAAGACTTTGGCAAACTCAAGTGGAAAAGATCGCATAATTGAGACAGTTGAATCAAACAAGTATTTACTGTGCATTTATTCACCGAAATGCAAACAGTCCAAAATGGGTAGGGTAATCCAAAAACATAAAATCAAACTGATGGTCAAAGATGTTGACAGATTATGATGATTTTGTACAGAACCTAATGAGGAGTACAGACAGGTTAGAAAGCAAGACAGCTTGAACAGGGGTGACTGGATGAAACTGGGGGAAGTGGCCATGGCTATGGGCTGAAGATTCTGGGAGTTGGAGATCCCAAAAGATGGGGTAGTTGTGACTGCTAATGTCATATGATATTTCAGAAAACCTTGAGTGCAATCAAGAAACTTTTGACGGATGTGTCTTTGAGGTCATATATGGATAACAGTGGTACTTGACACACCACCCAAAGACACACCAACCACCCTGTGGTCTGCAGACAGACTCTTTTCCTTTATCCTAATAATAAGGAAGTGTTGAAAACCCCTCAATCACTTTGCCTGTTTTTGTTTTATTCATCTTAAAAGCATTTTAATTAAAAAGCTACAGTAAAACTAATTGGAAAGGGATTAAATTCCCAGAGGAAGTCTGGAGCTGCCGATGGGAGTGTAACAGGTTAAACAGGTTAAATAGATTTGTGTTTTATAGCCCTGTTATAGCTAACACTCACCACATTACAGCAGCCACACTTCCTTCACGCTTGAACATGATGACCGGGCTTCTTGAACAACTTCCATCTAACCCATCTATCTCTCTCAGCAGCTCCCACTTCAAAGATTTAGATCACTGAAGAGCAGGACGAGGTGCTGACAGAGGGATAATAAGAGGAAATATGATGACATAACTATATGTAATGACATGCTTATTAGAATATAGCCAAGCAAAGGAAAAGGTTTGAAGTTGTGAATGCTAACTTTATCTTCTTCCATTCTTCCAAACCCACAAACATTAGATTAAAGGAGGACTCTGTACATGTGTGACCGGTTTAGCGGTTTGTAAAATAGTTTTAGTCTCTGCCTTGTTTACGTCAGCTAGTGGCAACAGACAGCAAGGCCTTGTCAAAAAGAAATAGGTTAGTGTTTAAAAAAAAAACATGGAAAGCATGAGAGCATGACGAGAATTCAAGGCTGTTGGGTTTAAAGTTCATCCTGCAAGACAGAAGCTCTCATATCATCCCCCAGGCAGGATTCCATTGATGGGACTAAACAGGACATCTGTAGTAGATTATCAATATGTAGAGACATGCTTCAGAGACTTAGCATCATATTTGTACTAGTCATTTATTGAATTCAGTCTGATCTATCTTATTTCACAGAGAGTTTTTGTGTTTTTTTTTTTTTAAAGATTATTCCTTCTTTATTGTCTCCAAAATGTTCTACTTTCATGCCAATTCACAGGTCTGAATGTCACCCTTTGATCAGATATTTTCCCATTTATGGCAGCAGCTGGATTAAAAACAGTGTGATGCACTTTGCTCTTTAGGTATTAGTCTTTTCTAAGCTCTCTTGCTGTCTACATGCTTCTTGAGAAATCAGTGAGAAAGTGAGGAAGACAATTTAGGAATTAATTAAGCTGTTTGTCATATCTCAAGACTTTTCCTTGTTGCCATGTGAGGCAACCCATTTCTGATTTCATGGGTTTGAGGGTTTACTCTAAAGTTCTAAAATGCTAAAGAACTAAACTTCTCATTATGTACTGATTCTTCACAAAAACAAATACACTATATAGCTATATATAAGTTTGTGGACACCTGACCTTAACATTCATATGTGCTTTTTGAACATCCCATTCCAGATTTAGTCCCCTTTTGCTGTTATAATAAACTCTACACTTCTGGGAATATTTTTGAGCACGGCTGTGGGTTCTTTGCCCATTCAGTCACAAGAGTATTAGTGAACTCAGGCACTGATGTCAGGCAAAAAGGCCTGGGCTGTAGTCCTTGTTTCAATTTATCCGAAAGGGGTTCAGTGGAGTTGAGGTCAGGGCTTTGTGCAAGCCACTCAAGTTCTTCCACTCCAACCTTGGCAAATCATGTATTCATAGGCCTTGCTTTGAGCACAGGAGTGCCATCCTGGAACAGGTTTGGGCTCCTTAGTTCCAGTGAAGGTAAATTGTAATGCTACAGCATACAAAGACATCCTATGCAATTATGTGCTTCCAACTTTGTGGGGAAGAACCGCATATGGGTGTGATGGTCAGGCGTCCACATACTTTTGGCTGGGATGGGAGCTAAAAACAGCAGGATGGTGGATTTTTAAGTGATTCTGCAGTAAAGTGCAGTAAACAGTTAAAAAATCATAACAGCACAATACGATATAATCCAAAATGTTTGTCTAATGTCCATATGGCCATCATTTTCTCTATTGGCTTCCAGAAGGTGTCTGCTAGTACTGAAGAATAAAAAAAAACCATTCCAAATTCAGATGTCAGATATCTGCATCCAGACCATTGACAGGGGAGCCTCCATTTTCATTTTCTTTCATTTTCAGCACACTAAACTTTCTGCCACCCTGGGGTGATTTCCATATTTTTGGACAGCAGTCTTTCTCTGAGACTCACACATGCTCACTGCCTCAACCCCCAGCCCAAACTACATTAACCATAATGCAGTGCACCTAAACATTACCCTTCACTCTCTAACACTAGCGTACTTTGGAGCTCCTATGCAAAATGTGTAACAGTTGGGAGTATAATATAATCGGATGATAAACATCACTGGATATCATGGCAACATAATATCGCGTAGGGATGATAATATTGTTATATCACACAAGTCAATGTGATGTAATTCCACTGATGTAAATCCTAACATACTCCACAATTTTCAACACTTAAAAAAAAAAAAAATCTAATCTTTTCATGATGCTTCCCCTGTTTTATGAGAAATAAATTTTCTTTAGTTGTAGGCAGCACATCTGTACAGACACCCATGCACGCAAGGACCTACATATCTGTTCTTCTCTCTGCCTGAGCTATCCATCACTCACTCAGTCAGCAGCTCTGGCAAGTCACCCTGCTTTTCACCTGCTGTCTGAGACACAAGGCTATCTCTCTCGGTGATCTAATTGTAAGAGATTAAAGGAGGGTAAAAAAAACCAAAATAAATCAATAAATAAAATAAATTATTTATAATAATAAAAATTATAAATAGCATGTGACAATTAGTAACCAAGACAGTGCATGTTGATAACAACTGTGAGACTAAAAAGTAATCACTAACATAACTTCACTTAAGGTCATGAATAGGTTGTAGTTTTTATCTTTCTGCCTTTAAAATGTACCAATGAAAAAATGCATGTCTTTTGTTCATTAAAGTATTATTGTAATACATTATATGAAGTGATTCATGAATTCTTGGTCTTCTACTCTAACTGGGAATGGTATAGACAGCTGATTAAAAGTAATTGTGGTAATGTTAACTGACTAGCTAGTTAACGGTAACTGAATACCCACTGGGCCTTATGCATATTTATGGCAGAGAATGGACCCCAAGTAAATACATACACTGCCCTCCAAAAGTTTGGAAACGCCTGAACAAAATAGGGTTTTTGGGCAATATCAGCATAAATCCTCTTTAGTTAGTGACCATTTTGCATTGATAATAAGGGACAACACAAACTATGAAAACATATTTTATTAAATAAAAAGTTTATGAACATAAACATGAACATAACATAGAAAAATACTCAAAT